>JAEANM010025095.1:0-11011 GCA_017656035.1 Myanophis thanlyinensis | reverse complement strand
CCTCGCCGAAACGTTGTGAAGATACCCTCAGACTTACATGGGAAAAGACCCAAATACACCTAGATACACACACACACACACAGATGAGAAATTCCTTTTTCAACTGCTACTAGCACACAACACAACACAACCACGTTGGCTATTTTTGTTCCCCCCACCCCAAAAAAAACCCCTCTTAAATTTGCCAGGCCATTCTTCTCCCCCGCCTGGCCTGTCATCCTGGGGGGGTGGGGGTAGAGAGAGAGGGGCAACGATGGTGACCCCCACATCCAAGCCAGGATTCTCTCTCTGGGGCCAAAGCCCACCTCCCTCCCTCCCTCCCTCCCTCTGGGGGGAGGGATTGTGCCAAGAAGCCGGAAACGTTGCAAAAGCGAATTAGGGGAGGGGTCTCTGCACAGAGAGTTTGGGGAGGGGGCCACAGACTTCCCTTGGCTGGGCTTACAAGCCAAATACCACCCCCACCCCCATTTGCTCTGCCTTTCTTTCCCTTCCTAGTAACCTAGTTTTTTTTTTTTTTTTGGCCTACTCAGACGCCAACTATCAGGAGTAAATCTCCAGAGGAGGCGGGGAGGGGCTGGGTATTGCTGCCAAACAGAGTCACCCGCCCTGGCCCGGCTGCTCATCCCGGTTTAACCACTGCCTGACATCACTTCCTCCGCCTGCGAGAGGAGGAAGAAGAGGGAGAAGGCACCCATCGGAAGCCACTCCCGAGTTAATACAGGTTTACACACCACCGCCCGGAGGGGGAGAACTCAGCACTGGCAAAAGGGCAGGAGGACAAGGCTGGGGGGAGGGGGTGGCAGCATCCTTGGGCGACTGCCTCCATCCACCGGAATCTGGTGGTGGTGGTGGTGATGATGATGATGATGATTTACAACCAGTACTTTTCTCCAAGAGTTCAAGCTGGCTTTCACAGGAATGAGTCTTCAATTTTTTTTTTGTCGGCATCTCCAATTCCAACAGGTAGTCTAGAATGGCCTGTCCAAAGTCATCTAGTGCATTTCTATGAGTAAGGATGAGCTTAAACTTTCTGATTGCAGTCCATAGTTTTAATCAATACTGCATGCACTGTCTCTTAGTATTAAGTATTCTTAAGCTGTTTATAGAGAAATGCTGACATTCACTTATAAACACTGTGCTTTGGAAGGCAACAAATAGGAGCTGCTTCAAAACATTACAATCCTGGTTCAAGTTCCAGCCAGCTGTGTCCTTTTCTAGAACACCCACTCACAGTGTGCTACTTTCCCCAAACAATGTTCTCTTCTACTTACTGTATGCTTAACCTTCTCTTTCTATCTTGTGATACTGTTTTATTTTGGGGGAAAAAATCCCCCTTAGGTTCCTTTCCTTTTCAGAGTTATTTTTTTTTTCTGTTAGCAAACTAATCATATGTGAATGGCATTGGGTTGTTTTGTTTTGTTTTAACATAATAATTAATAGGTAGGAATGGAATTCCTATGAATATAGAATGAAGGCCAACTGAGGACAGACTGCAGCAAGTGGAAAAGAGCCTTCAGCATACATGTTTGGAGAATGATCCTCACACAATCCTTCTTGAGAAAATAGCATTGATGGCACTGGAGAAGGAAGGAGTGCCATGAGCCAAGGAAACCAGTTGATGCTAACTGGTAAAGTAGTGAATGAACAGGCTCTCCCATTTTCCTTTCCTGCACTTCCTCTGCTAGAGTCGGGAAAGGGAAGATATATAAACTTGTTTTAAATGTTGGGGTTATTTTAATTATGTAAATTGAATTTTAAAGTATTGGCCTTTGTCTAATTATTTTAATTGTATTTTAACTTGATGTATTGATGATGTTTGTTTTTATTGGCTGTGAACCACCCCGAGTCCTGCGGGAGAGGGGGCGGTATATAAATTGAATTAATTAAATAAATAAATAAAAGAGACACAGACCAGCAGTAGTATAAAATCCTTTATTCAACTCTGCTAGCTTCTAACAATGTGCTGCTGGACAGCAGTCCCTTTTATAGGGAACTGTTAGCCAGCAGCAAATCAACTTAAAGTATTTTCCTGCAGCCTCAGGCATGCATTATGTAACCTAATGCTTCTGAGCATGCACAGACACAACACCCCATTCCACCAGGCTGGGCTACATCTCTGAATGGGAATTGATGCAGCAGCATTCCTTCAGATAAGCAGAGGAGTACCTCCCCTGTCAGATCTGTGCATGCCCCCAGGCATTTCTGCTGCATTCACCAGGAGTGGTTGTCTCTGGAGCTCTCTCTGTTCTCTGGTCCTCCAGTGGTGGTTGGTCCTCTGTGGTGGGAGATGCATCACAAGTTTGAGTCTGGGCCCAGGTAGGAGCACTGGCAGCTGTTGGTAAGATTGGGCCAGGCTGAGTTTGACAAAGATTTTTCCTTGCCCCAGGGAGTGTAACAAGTGTTGGAGTACCAGGATGGGGTATGTGTGGAGCTGAAGTGTCTTGTTTATGGTGCACTTGTAATCTACGCATATTCTAAGGGACCCATCTGGCTTGACTATGGTCACTATGGGGGTTTCCCACTTTGCGTGGTCAACCGGTTCTAGGATTCTCTGTTTGACGAGCTTGTCTAGTTGCTTGTCTACTTTGGGCTTCAGGGCAAAGGGGACTTGGCACGGCTTCATTCTGATGGGGGCTATCTGCGGGTGTAAGCTAAAGGATAGGGGTGATCCCTTATATTCCACCAGCTCACCATCAAATACATCCTCGAATTCCTTGGCCCAGTTGTCTGTGGTTTGGTCCTGGAGGCTGTAGACTCCAGAGATGTCTATCCCTAGGGCATCAAATCAGTCCAGCCCCAGCAAACTTGAGGTTGCATTTGGGTTGCTGTTGGGTCAGGCTGACCTGCATACTCTGGATAGGTGGCCATTTTTGTGGCACCTTCTGCAAATGGCGGACTGGTATTTGCAGCTGGCATGGTTATGGTTCCCACCACAGCCCTTGCTCGTGGTTTGGTGACACTCAGTGGCCATCTTTGTCCCTCTGGTCAGTTGGACCTTGTGGACTTTATCCTCTCCAGCTGAATCAGTCACATTGCCCTCTTCAATGTCTCCATGATGGACGGTTGCCATTTTTCTTGTATTTTGCAGCTTTTGGGTGGCCTCAGTGGTGATGGCTTCCTCAATGGAAATTTGGAAGGTGAGGATGGTCCTGGCTATCAATCTCCTCCACAGCTTATCTGCTCTCAGACCACAGATGAATCGGTCCCTGAGTGTCCTTTCTAGGTCAGTGCAATCACATTGCATTGCCGCATCTCACAGTGCAGTGATGAATTCACTTATGGACTCCCCTTTGGCTGGGTTCCACTGATGGAAGGCATAGCAGTAGGCCATCTCAGATGGTTAGGGGGGTGTAGTGGGCCTTCAGCTTAGCCATGAGGATTGACCATGGCACCTCATCCATGTTGTCGGGGGCTACTAGAGCCATTGCCATTGCTAAAACTTTTGATCCACAGTGGTTCAGGAACAGGCCTTGCTTCCTGTTGTCTGATATGTCATGGAACGCATTCCCCCTCAGAAAGCAGTTGAAACAGATGAAGAATGTGTCCCATGTTTCATTTTTTTCATTGAACGCTCCAAATGTGCTTGTGGTGGACATTCTGTTGCTTTCTGGTGATTGTTGGGCTGTGGGTCTGGGTTAGTTGTTTTCGATCTGTGTGCTCTTCAGGATCCCACCTTTGGTGCCAGTGTTAGAGTCGGGAAAGGGAAGAGACACAGACAAGCAGTAGCATAAAATCTTTTATTCAACTTTGCTAGCTTCTAACAACGTGCTGCTGGATAGCAATCCCTTTTATAGGGAACTGTCAGCCAGCAGCCAATCAGCTTAAAGTATTTTCCTGTAGCTGCAGGCCTGCATTATGTAACCTAATGCTTCTGCGCATGCGCGGACACAACACCCACATCTTTTCTTTTGCCATCTGTTTTCTATACTTTACTCTGCTGAGTTTTCCTATTCACTATCCCAACCAAGAAACTGCCCAAAAAATAAAAACAAACAACAACCTAATCAAGGAACCGCCAAGAACATTTCCATCAATACTGACAGGCAAGCACTTGCCCGTAAGCAGACAGAAAACCTCACTCTCCTCCAGTACTGATGATATTACTTAGCTGGGTAACAAAACATCAGCAAGAAATCAACCATCTCAGAGAATACCAAGGTCCCCAATCTTGAGCTTACAAATATTTCCTTCTATTTGTATCACTAAGAATGCTTAGTCCACATCACATTGGAAACCTAAACCAAAGGTGAATCTGCAGACCTTAGGGGACAATTCAATCTGTGTTAGTGTGTGGCTGTTATTGTTCTAAGCTTCCTAAGGGATGGCATGTGAAGAATTACATTGGAACTGCAGTCTAAGATGACCCTGTATCAGAGCAGTTAACACAAACAAAAGCTCACATGTCTGTGAAAGGCAGCTGGGCCAAACATTACACTCAGCTCACTACAATGGGCTTCTGGGGGCTACACACTGTACTTAGTGCAGGAGAGGGAGGAAAATCCAACTGTAAGCTAGCATTTCTTCTGATATCTAGTTTAAAAACTGCTCCCCTGATACATCTACGTACTTGGACCTTAGTGACAGCAAAACCAAAATATCAACTTGAATGTGCTGGGTTAGTTAGGAAGAATGATTGAATCGGCTTCTCTGCCGATTCCACACACATTTTTGTACATCTTTCAAAGCCACACAAGATCCAGCCATTTATTTTATTTCCCCATTGAATTCACTCTTCTTTTTCTATAACAAATCCCTCCCCCCCCCAACCGCTGTTAAAAATGTGGTTCAATTAATGTGATTTTTTTTAACCTCCAAAATCAGAGCCTATATTTTTAAAATAAAAATACAAATCTGGGTTTAGTTAAACTTCCTCTGCCACTTCTGGCACTTGTCGTCAAAAAATAAAAGAACGGAATAGAGGGGTGGAAATGCTAATTAGCCCCTGTCAGAATTCCTGCTGCTGATGAAAGAATTCACAGTATGCAAATCAGGCTGAAGCTACCCCGAGTGTGCCAGGCCTCACTTCTACTGATAGAAATTGACAATCTCTGGGTTAAAAGGTAAAAGATGATCTTTCCCCTTTCTTTTCCATAATGCTGTTGTCTTTTTACTCGGACTAGCCTAAGGTGTATGAGTTAATAAAAGAAATTAGAAAATCCAGGCAGATCTTTTTTATATTAATCACACATGCTTTGCTTGGCAGCTGTTTCTTTTATTCATGCTAAAATGAGAATTAGTGGCTTCAAAACAGACCTGGATTTTACACAGGGCAAATGTCTGTTGAGATGCATGTCAAGGGGAGAAAGAAAGGTTGTTTATTCAAAACAATCTCACAGGCTTTGATAACTTTAAATCAAGAGTTTGGGAAGATGAATGACTCATTCAGAAATTATTTGAATCAGTGGAATATAATTTACAAAGAGGAAAAATCATGTAGTAACACTACTGCTGCTAACAGCAGCAGCAGAAACAACAACAACAGCAACAGCACCAGCAGGGTCTATGATATTTACATGCTGTATTAAGTCACAGAGATAAATAATTCCTCAGCTGGATAACAGAGAAGCCAACAGAGAAAATGAAGGTGAAAATATTCATAGCATTTCTTCAATTCTATCTCAGGGTTCATTATAAGCGCTCATATAAGGGAGGTCAGTATTTCAGATGGAATGCGGATCATATACTGTCTTGTATTTGAATGTCTGTTAAGATTAAGTCTAGTTTAAAAATAAACATCTCTAAGAAGGAAGATCACAATCATTCTGAGCAGCTACCTCAGGTCATCTGGTCACTTTCTTCTCTTCTATGGCAATACATTTCTTTTTGAATGACAATAAGCTGTATGTTTCTGTATGTGCATCTGTAAATATAATGTAGAACAGAAATGCAAACTGACCTGAAGCTCCTTTTAAAGAATTGTTTGGCTGTGCTTTTCCTTCAGTAAGAAGAGATACATTAATACTGTGATGTATGAAGTAGTTCTCATTTGCAGAGCTGCCTTCATTGAAGATAGACAGGATGAAAACTGTGGTGACTTGATCAAAACCACATCCCTTTTGTATGTATGTACACATGATGTTGGCATGCACAAAAGGGATGCAGCTTTTAAACACAGTGCCATAATTGCCCTCTCCCTGCTGATGTAACTACCTGCTGATGATGTAAAGAAGTAGTATGGAAATTAGACAAAATATATTTAGACGTTATCCAGACTTGAAAGGAGGCATTGCACTGCATTTGAGAGTTAGAATACATTTGTTGCATGCTGAAAACCCCAGCTTTAATCTCAGTTATCACCAGTTAAAACAATCAACTGTCAGGTAATATGGAAAATGCTTGTCTTCCTAAAAGTCAAGAGAACTGTGGCCATTCAAGAACGGGATGCTAGACAAGGTGGGCTGGATAATTTGACCTGATATAAATCCACTGCCTACTTGTCCATATCAAGGGCATTGTGCATTGTGCTTCCTATTCCCCTTGAAGAGCATCCAAAGGCTGCAGTTGGTACAGAATGCAGCCATGCGGGTAATTGCGGGAGCTCCTTGGAGCTCCCATATTACACCTCTGCTGCGCGAGCTGCATTGGCTCCCTGTGGCCTTTTGGGTGCAATTCAAGGTGTTGGTGCTTACCTTTAAAGAGCTCCATAGCTTGGGACCCGGGTACTTATGGGACCACCTGTTGCCACCATCAGCCTCCAGCTGACCGGTGTGTTCCCACAGGGCAGGCCTCCTCGGGGTTCCATTGTCGGGACGGTGTCGTCTGACAGCCCCGAGGGTACGAGCTTCTCTGTGGCTGCGCCCTCCCTGTGGAATGAATTGCCCCGGAGATTCGGACCATTGCGGACCTCTGGACCTTCCGACATGCACTAAAAACCCACCTATTCCAGCAAACTGGTCTGGCCTAGTACCTAAGGGGTTTTAAATTTTAAAATTGTTGAATTTGTTAAATCTTAAATTTTTAATTTTTGATTATCTTAATTTTTATTTTGGCCAATATATTTAATCTGTTTTAATTGTATTTTAACTTTTGTCAGTTTTGTTTTAGAAGCCTGTACACCACCCCGAGTCCTTCGGGAGAGGGGCAGTATAGAAATTTTGTTATTAAATTAATTTAAGTTCTGTAATTCTGAATTGGCTATCAAAATGGGATAACAATAGCTCCTTGGAGACAATATTCACTCCCCGCTTCTACTATCAGAAACATCTGGAATTGCTTGTTGCTGATGTGACTGTATTACAGATTACATATTGAATATTTATTTGGAGAACGTGATTTGTCTACGTCCATTTTGTAGCTGCCCAACTACTTTCTTGCTCCCCCTACTGAATTTTTTTTATGGTTTAAGACTAATCAAAAGAGTCAAAAATATGTATGGAAAATATGTTATAATAATTACTACAGACAAGCTATAAGAGGCACAAAGTGTTCATAAAAGATCAAGACAGATGAATTTTCTTAATAAGTGGCTAAAACATCACTGGAATTTCCGGAGCTATTTTGCTGCTCAAGGGTTTTCAATGCAACACTCTGATGATAGAAGAACCACTTCTATCAAATATTAAGCTACTGTAAATTTGCCTCTTAGCTTTGGTTCACTGTAGCAAGGTTCTCATCACTAAGTGATCGTTCTGCAGTCTGTTTCAATATATATCATGCCAGACAAGCCTCATATATAGTACCATTTAAGATTTAGCAATTCCAAAGCCAAGAGACCTTGTAAAAGATCTGGATGATTGACCATAAAGTATGCACATATTTAGCTGTATTAAATTACGATTAGAGCTGTGAGCTTTAGATTTAAATACAAAATTGATAAATCTTTGCTACTTTAGAAAAGTAGTCTTTTTCAACTCAAATCAAAGATGAGACAAGATGCAAAGTTAAGAGTAAATGGTTTGTTGTTTACTTAGAATAGATGAATATATCTACTAAGTTTGAATAGATTCTGAAAATCAAAGCTATAAAATATTTATCTTTTGGATCTGAGAAAGGCAAACCAACCAGTCATGAAATTAACAAATGAGAGGCAGTACCTGCCTTGATTTGATCAGGAATTCCTTTCTGGAATACCTCAAAAGGAATCCAATTGCAGCAGGTGACCCAGTGAACAATCAGAGCTACCTATTATATGGTCTTACCATAAATTACATTTGATGTCCTTTGAAAACATGAAATAATATGTTTCCATTATTTTGGCAGCTTTGGGTCAATATATAAATCAGGGTCTTAGATTTATCTTGTTAGATTACATACATGATTTTTTGATCCAAGGAGTTTGCAGAGAATATTGCCCCTGATATCAATAAAATGTTTATGCAGATATATCTCCAGGCAGACTATGGTACTTCTCATAATATATCCAGAACTACTTTTGCATCTAGCCTTTACTTTGATACTGTGTTGTGTTCTGACCCGCTTTGAACTAAGCTTGGATATAAAACTGTATAGAATTTTCTGGGAAGGGTTTGCAGATCACTGAATAAAAGTTTGTCACTACGCAGCTATTTCTATTAAACTCCTTTTAATACAGGACATGAAAGAAATTTGCTTTTACATGATGGCTGACTTCTTAGAGTTCAAAGTTGGATATTGTTTTGATTTGTATGTCAAGCCTGGAATCCATAAGTTAGAACTTTGCTTTTGAAATAAGATTTGAAAATTCTAAAGTAGAAGTGAGATTTAATGAAGAGCCTGGACATCAAAAGAAAGAAAGAAAAGTTGTGTGACAGATCTCTTTTTGATTGGAAGATGGAAAATGGAGAGTTGAAGCTTGGAGAAGGAGGCAGTTGGGATGTTATTGAAAGGAGTCATACAAACGACTAGATTGGGTTGATTGCAGGGGTGGAATCCTACCAGTTTTGCTACAGTTTGGTGTGCATCATGAGCTCCAAACGTGCTGCAGCACGGCTTTTTAAACTTCATTTACAGGCACCAGAGGCAGCCAGGATCATCAGGAAGGCTCTGTAGACATGCCAAACAGCTGATTAAGTTAAGAAGCAAAAAAAAAAAAAAACTTGTATAGCTCGTATAAGGAAATAGAAGGGTAGGGGCGTGTGGGCAGGACCAATTTCAAATCATCACTACTGGTTGGGGTGATGTGGTGCAATCTGGTTGAATTTCACCTCTGGTTGATTGCCTGTTTCGAAGACAGCATCTGGGAGGTTTTCAGTGGCCAGAAAGATTACAAACATGGTCCAGGCAATAGGGACTGTGTAGAGAACCATTAGCCTATGAAAGTAAATAGCTGATTCCCAAAAAAGAAGAACAATGGAAGAAGCTAAGGAACTAAAAATTATGATGAGATTGGGGCTGAAACACAAGATGAAGAGGCAGTGAAGAACAGTAAGATGCTGATAGAGTTTGGTTTGATATGGAGATGATGGGGTGAAGAAGGCAAAATAGAAGAAGGGCATGAGTGATAATCACAACAGATGGAGTGGTATGAGAATAGGAAGAGATGAATGAAAGTAAGATTAGCAGCTTTAAAAATGAAACTGAATATGGAAAATAATATCACATCCTATGGATTAATAGAGTTGGAATTAATGACAACAAAAATCCAAACTGGCTGTTGAGATATGCTGAGGGGACAGTGGAAAGGGGAGATGGGAAACTGATCTGCTTATTTCTTGCTTAGGACAGAACTCTGCAGGATAGGCAGCTTTGGAGATTAGGACACAACAGGAAGGCCATACCACATTCCAAAGTATAAGACTGAGATCACAGGTATTTTGTGAGTTCAGGTCACATTTTGAAGCCTTGGACAAACTGCCATTGTTTTTGCAAACAGTTCCAAGGAACTGGATGGAACTAGAGTACAAGTGTTGTGTATATTGATAAGCATGGGAGCTCTAAAAGAAAATATCATCTTGGATAGGAAAATCATAGAGGTTGGCTTGTTGTTGGAATGAGAAAACAATAGGGTGGTCTAAGAATCCTTGTATCTCAGTAAAAATAAGAGGTAGATCTACAGGAGTTAATAAAAAGTGGAGTGTGAAGATTATGATGGGTTTGGCTGTGGTGAGGTATGAATGGACACCATGTCAAATTGGAAGGGAATGTGAATATAATAGTGATCAATGGGTATTGTGGGGGTGGACTAAGCCAGGGGTCTCAGAATTCTGGGAGTTGAAGTCCACAAGTCCTAAAGTTGCCAAGGATGGAGACTCATGTACTAGGGATAGAAAAGCTAAGGAAGAATCAAGAAGACACAATATGGAAGGTGAACATATTCAAGTAGTGATGGGTCAGGAGAGATAGAGAGAAAAGGAGAGGACTAATTGGTAAATATTTCTGCCTCCTTTAAGGGTATAGGTGGTCAAATTTCTGTGCTAGTATATAAACTAAAGCAAGAAAACAAATATCCATGACTTTATTGTGGACTAGCATCCAGTGTATATTACTGAAACCAAGCTGAAGGAGAGTGACAATACCTCACCCACTTTGGGGGCTGCAGCAGCCATGATCCTAAGATGTGGGAAGTGGGGAAATGATGACTGGACAGAAAGATCTGATTTTCCTGGTAAAGAGAAAAGTAGCTATGAATGTCTGTTTATGATGTTGCAGTAGCAGGACAAAAAAGCAATCATGCATGCAAACCATTTATTCTTCTTCATGGAGGTGTTTTTTTTAATCCTCTCCTCTTGAAGTTTGTCATAGGGCTACTGGTGGACTACCACTAGCTGATGGTGATAGGAGACTTCAACCTCCATATCTTGGATGAAGGTTCTAGATTTGTGAAGAAATCCATGGCCACCTTGGCAACCCAATTTTTGTACCAAGTAACAGCTGGTCTAATGCACATAGTAAACAATATTTTATATCTGGTCTAAAGTTCTTATTAATTTGTTTGTTTGTTTGTCTTTAAATTCTACACCACCCTCTCACCTGACTATGGGCAGAATGTCAAGTACTTTGATACTTGTGATCAGCTATTAGCCCTTAGTTGGTAACTAGTTTTGGCACAAGGGCCAAGATGAAGCATCTGAATTCTTCTTCTTCTTCTTCTTCT
>JAEANM010025094.1:0-11011 GCA_017656035.1 Myanophis thanlyinensis | reverse complement strand
ACTAGCTGCAGCCTCCGGATGCTCTTCAAGGGGAGCCCCATGTAGAGAGCGTTGGCATAGTCCAGACGGGAGGTTACATGGAAAATAAACCACAACATCACTTTCACCTTACCAAATCACTACCAAGTCATGTGGTGTATGAATTTCCAATCCCTAAAGTACCTTTCAAGTGAATATTGTCATACACGACTATGTTACATGATAGAACACTTCATACAAAAGAGGCCACAGTGGTAACTATTCACTAATCTTCTGAAAGGAACTGTGAGACATTACAATGGACAGCACCTGGAAATCTGAAATTAAAAATGGCATTTTGAGCAGCGACGCTGAGCTTATATTCTGTGTTGATACCAAGTGTGAAATACTGTATAGATAAGTGAAAAAACAGATACCTTCTACTCCATCAGGTACCTGCACAACATGACTACTGATATATGGTTGAATAGATTTGACTTAAGACTTTCTTCTCCAGCCTGTTATTTTTATCACACACAGAAACAATAAAGCAATAATAACAAATGCCAGTTTATTGTTAAAGCCAAGAGAGGAGTGCATTAAATTTGCTATTGCATATGCCTGTGATGGCGAACCTATGGCACGAGTGCCACAGGTGGCATGCAGAGCCATCTTGCTGGGCACACAAGCTTTTGGCCAACTTATCTCTAGCTGAGCATGCATGTGCAATTGCACAAGCATGCATGCACGATTGCAGAGATTGCAGCTAGTCTTTGGGCATCCATTGTGCATGCACGCAATTGCAGCAGGAAATTCAGCTGGTCTTCGGCGCTCTCCTGCGCATGCACACACGATTGCTTCTATGTGCATGAGTGCCCGCGCACAGCATACATGTGTTGCACAGGCAAAAGCTGCATGCATGTGCAGATAGTGTAGTTGCACATGCACCATACATAAAGGAGCCATATGCAAATGCAGATGGCACATGCAAAACACAACATTTTTTGGCACTTGATTTTTTGCCACCACAGGCATATGCGCTTATTTCCATGTAATTCCATCTAGTTGTATATTAGGAAAGTCAGAGAAGTGATAGAAAACGCAGTGGAAATGTTGCTTTAGTATACTATAAAAACACAAACTATTTGATCATTATAAAAAGAAGCATTATATAGAAAAGAAAAAGCCCTGCAATATCATAAAGCTTCTACATTTATTACACTTGAACTATAATAATTTATTGGGACCCAACCCTTCTGAATAGAGTTAATATATTTGAATGACGTTATTTTAATCATATATTATCTGCAGACGATATGCAGAATAACCAAAAAAAGTGAAGATCCCAACCAATTTCCCAGAATTCTTATTACAGGAAAAATAAGATTGGGAAGACTGTCAGAGTTGGTTGCAATCCAACCAGCACACAAGCAAATAATTCAGCAGAATTCAATTATATATAAGAAACTTCTTTATATACAATAATATAACACATGATGCATGTATACTAGGGTGACCATATTTGATAGCCCAAAAAGAGGGCGGGGGGGCGGGGCAGTGTCGGCAGCGTCAGGGGGGCGTCGATGTCGGGGCAGCATCGGTGTCGGGGGTGGCGGCGGGGCGGCGATGTCGTGGGGGGCGGCGGCGTGGGGGGCGGCGGCGGCATCAGGGGGCGGCGTGGGGCATCGTCGGGGGTGGGTGGGGGGCTGGCTTCCCTTCACTGGAAATCGACCGCAAATCCAGACTCGGCTGAGAAGCAAGAAGCTTGTTCCGACGATGCAGGGAAGGCAGGACTTCTTGCTGGAGCTGATTTGCCCGGACATGACATCGCCACTTTTATGTCCAGTCCGGGGCGTCCGGGTAAATTTATAAAACCCGCCCGGATGCCCCGGACTGGACGTAAAAAGAGGACATGTCCGGGCAAAAGAGGACGGTTGGTCACCCTAATGTATACAATACCCATGCAGGATTTTCCAACATGGTAGAGAGAAGAAATAGCAAGTACAAACAGAGCACAAAATGGAAGCACAAAGTGGAAGCAAGCTAGTGCCAGTACCCTAGTGCTTATATGGAGAGAACAGTTAAGTGAAGATACTACACCCAGGTTCCAAGTCATTTCTTATGGCTCACACAACAAATACTATGTTTCAGTTACCAAACAGTCCCCATTGGCTGACTTGTTGCTATGTTTATTCCAGTTCACGAATACATCTACACTGACACTCCTCCCTTCATAACTGGAATAGACATAATACCAAATAATTTAATATTCTTCAGAGACCTGTATTTAAAGACCCAAATTCACAATTCCCTTCAAATACCTGAGAATTCTTTTTACACCCATCCAATGCAATTGCATTGGTGCACCAGTAAAGCGGCTTAAGATGCTTATTGCACAAGCTATATCTGATCTGGATCACTGTGACAGATATAACAAGCTCCCTATCGCTGACTGTTATATCTCTTGATCTCAGGCTTCACTTTTGTCCTCACTAAACTGTTACGAAAATCAGTGCTCATATGTGTTGGAGCAAAATTACAATCCTTCATGTTATATCTCTCCAACAGCTGTTCAATTTTTCTTCTTTGACTGAGAACATAACCACCTTTCTCAGTTTTTTGTATCTCTACACCAAGATAATTTTGTATGTCACCCCAAAAAATTTATTCAAATTTCTTCTCTAACTGATTAGCAAATTCTTTTATCTATGATACATCTTTTGCAATGAAACAAAGATCATCCACAAATGCTAATAATTGGTAACTCCCACCTTTTAATTTTCCAATATATATGCAACCATCAGCCTTGCAACTCTTGAACCCAGACACTTCAATTCCGTATCTAAACAGATATTCCAATTCCTAACTGCTTCAGCCCATAAATGGCCTTGTTCACTGTATACAGTGTTAGACTTTTTACTTTAATGCCCTTGTGCTTGAACCATGTAAATTTTCCCTCTAATTCTGCATTGAGGAATGCTGTGGTTATATCAAAATGTCAAATATTATGGTTACGTGGTGCTGGAACGCTAGTGCCAACTTATGCATTCACTTTACTGTAGGTGCAAATACCTCATCATGTTGTTGTTGTTAGTCACAAAGTCATATCCGACCAATCGCGATTCCATGGACAACATTCCTCCAGGCCTTACTGTCCTGTACCATCCCTCAGAGTCCATTTAAGCCCATGCCAATTGCTTCAGTAACTCCATCCAGAAACCTCATTCTCTTTAAAGAGAGAGGAGAGGAAGTTCCCTCTTCCATTATTCCCCCACTGGAGGGATCCTCATGCCCCTCATTAAGGAGCAACAGGCAACCAGACAGACACCACTCCCTTTCAGATGCAAATCCCCCCAAGTTGCTTCTCGGAGAAGTGGGGGCAAAGGAGAGAAGAGAACCAGTATGGCTGCCAGGTCATCTCCCCCATTTGGTTTTCCTCTGTTTGGTCGTCTCTGGCAGTCGCTTTGCTTTCCCCGGCAGCACCACATGCAAGCTCGGCTCAACAGCGCACAGCCAGGAGCGCCCCTCTGCTATCCAACTCCTCCCGCGCCTGTGTCGCACTTACTGCGCATGCACAAGTATAGCGCACAGCTGTGCATGTGCGAGTATAGCGCACAACTGTGCATGTGTGACTATAGCGTGCAACTGCACGTGAGTGGTATGCGCATGCATGTCTGTGCATGCGCAAATGGGAGGCACACTACGCACGCGCACTTTGCGCATGTGCTCACATTTGGCACTCAGTGCCAAAAAGGTTCGCTACCACTGCCCTAAGGGAATCATTGTCTATAATACCCTTAGATGCTGGGGTATTCTGAGGGCACAATGTGAATCAGGTATCACCCCCCTTTTATGAAATGCTGAAAAGCTAGGCTTCTTCCACAACGGGCACAAAGCAGTTGCCCTGTGAAAGTTCCACAACTCCAGGAAACTCCAAAGTCAGCCATATCAGCTGACCTTGGTTTAGCCTAATGTATGACCCTAACCAGTGAATAGTAAAATCTGATGTATGATATAGTGTAATATTTGAATCCAGTTATTATATATAAAAACCAATAAGAAAATCTTAGTCTTGTCAACATTATATGGCCATAAATTGTTAGATTTTGGATAAAGAATATGTCTCATTTATTATCTAAACACTAGAATTTAAGTAGAGATGCCACTTGGGAATGAACATAATTGTCAACCTGGCCCACTGTGCTCTGGTTAGCAAACCAAAGATTTAAAAAAAATTGAACACAGCATATAACCTCCCTAGAAACTATTGTTCTGGATTGACAACTATTTTATTTCTAAAGTCTTCTGATTATTTGCGTCTGAAGTTCAGGATTAGCTGGAAAATAAGAATTCTAATTCTATTGGTGGAATTCTAAATCAGTCCTATATTTTTATTAAAAAGTTACTTTTTATAGATATATACTCACCAAGTCCATTAAATATAGTAATTTACTAAACATCCATACTGTCTTTGATTCCTAATTTTGAAATCAAAATTCTTCTTTGTGAGAGATTTTAGATCACCAAATTTATTTTGCTCAAGTATCTGTAGGTCTAGTTCATCTTTATATGTCACCTTTCATTCAGGAATTCAAGAAAGAAAAGACAGCATTCTTTCCTGTTTTTCCTATAGCAATGCTTGGGTTTAAAAAGAATGACTGGCAACTATTGATATTTGTGACTGAATTTCTGTTAAGCAACACCATTTCTACCCAAACACACATTCTTTCTCATACTCATCTAGACAACTTATCTAGATGAGTATGAAAAAGAAACAAAGGATAACTTTTTAAAATGTAAGTCCTTACTCTATACCTTTCTGGGCAATTTCAGAACATACATTGCTAGTGACAACTTTTTAGAGAATAACCATTTAATCGAAGCATAATCTTTTCTGGATGAGAGGATAATAAATAAGCTTCATTTACTACACATAAGTAGAGTATACTGAGGGGAGACATAAACAATGGGACTGAAATGATAAAAACAATAAATCTCATTTATTTGGCTCCATTCCCACTACTACAAGCCATCAACACACTTAAAACCATTTGTCAATTGAGAATGATATACCACATTCATTCTGCGAAAATCTTTACATGGTACTTGGTCAAGGGTGGCGTAACTATCGACTTTAACTTTTGAAAATCCTGAAGGAAGGGAACTACCGATTTCTCTGCTTCTTTCCCAGGAAGGTACGTGGATATACTCATAATCAGCTGGGAACCAAACCGGATCCCGTTTTTACAGCTTGCCATAGCATACTGATGGTAGTTGCGGCCTCCTCTTCAACATTCAACAGCTGAATATTTGCTAGCCTGACACTGACAACTTTTATCTACAGCTATTTCGGGAATGTGCAATTTTCTCTTTCCCTGTTCACAACACCTATCGACCAGACCAGCAACGTATTCCCGACCTTCGAACTCAAGGGGATGTAATCAGTGCGCAGGTTCAAATTTCTATTTCTGCCACGGATGTCTCCCTCATGCCTCTCGCTGCTTCGTCTGCGACCCCGGAAGCACTAGGAACTTTGAATTGTTGTTTGGCGAGAGGGCAAGATGGAGAGAGGAAGGTTGATTAAGGGATAGCGGTGTGTTTGGCTTCGGGTCTGTTCGTGGTTGAAGGGGAGGGAAAAATGCGTTATATATCATTTAGGGAGAATCTCATCTTTTTTTCCCCTTTTTTTTGTAGAACAGACAGACCTCCGATTTGCTTTGCCTTCCACGTTCGCTAGTTGCTAGGAGAGAACTTAATACGTTTTCTTTCTGATTCGACTCATTTTGTCGCAGAGTTTGATGTCTCCAATGCTTCTCAAATCGTTCTAGTTTTTCTTCAGGTTTAATCCGTTCGCCCGGCTTTCCTACTATGTTCGATTTCAGCTGCTTTGATTCTTAGTCTCTACAAAATGTCATGGCTACCGTCTGCAGTTAGCCAGTGCGGTGAAGATGTATTTGATGAAAATGCAGATGAGATGGACGTAGCCCAGAAAGAATGGAAGACTGCAATGGAGAAACGAGTCAAGGTAAAAGTAACCAGGGTACCTCCATAATATTGATTGATGTTATTACTTCTGTCTCTCTTGTATTAACTTGAATGCAAATGAAATGCTGGCATAATTCTTGATAGGAAACAAGAATCGATCTCTTTAGAAGGATTCTTAAAAATTAGATGCCAGATGGATAGACTTTACCTCGATTGAATTTTGGAAATGACTTTATAGAACAAAATAGATATTTTAATTAGCAAGAATACTTATATGATGCCACACTGTTGAGCCGCCTTTAAAATAGTGCTGTGAATTAGGCTCTGAAATTAAATTTAATTGTACTCTTTGGTAATCATTTGGAAGGATACAGTGTTTTTTTTAGCTTTTTTGTTTTACTTATTTTAGTTGGTATTATATTTAAATAATACAAACATGTAAACAGATTGTACTTTATTTCTTTTGCTTAAAGGAGGGCTATAGGAAAGGTGTTGAAGCTGGGAGAGTGGTAACACTTCAACAAGGCTTCAATCAGGGTTACAAAGAAGCAGTAAGGGTGGTGTTTGAATGTAGCCAGCTGAAAGGAACTATAAGGTATGTTTTAGAAATAGATGCCCTCCTCCCAGAGATCAACCTTCATAATGGGTTTTATTAAATGTATAACTTTCATCTTTTTCATTACCTGAATAACTTAGAACTAATCTTTGGCAACTCTGTAATTTGCAAGGTAAGAGGTGGGAAATGTGATAAATTGGAACTACTGAATGACACTTAAGGATTTCTATGCCATAGTAAACATTAGTTTAGCTTTTTTTCAAATCTCTTGTTTTCTGGAAAGTAGAATCCATTCTAAAATGTTTAATGATACAGTGATTTATAGAGTTACAGTCTATTTTAGCATTTTAAAAGTAAACCTTGTTTTGTTATTTTAAATATCTACATTGTAGTGCTCTTCTGTCTTGGTGTCATCACAATAAACACAGCCCTACACCGCTGAATGAGTTGACTGATCTGCTGAATCAATTAAGAATATACGAAGAACATATGCTCAAAAATGTAAATTGTATAAACCCACAACCCAGTGTTGGAGATTTGCTACTTACTCTTAATGACATGGATCTTGATCATGAATGCTGCACTGTTGAACAACATAGTAGAACCTATGCTGATCTTACTAAAAACAATTGCAGAAATAATGGAACAGATTCATTTCAAAATGAATGTTGTGGCAGAACAGATCACAAAAGTTCTGAAAAAACAACCCTTTCTTGGCTTAAAGAAAGAACTGCCAGTATCATGGAACAATTTGGTTTGTCTCCAGACACAGTTAAATATACATAGCTCTTGGCAAAATAAATGTGTTGCTTTAAATTATATTTCTAGTATCCTTTTTGACAATCACATGATCACAGGACACTGTGACAATCATAAGTACAACAATTGGACACAAAGTTGAGATTGCATTAATTTCAAGCTGTCACTGCAGAAAGCATTTGGCAAGACTACCTGTATGGTTTCAACAGATAATTATATTTCACCTTTATTATTTTTATAAATAATCCTGTGGCTGTCCTTCACAGTGCTAGAGGCTATGGGTGGGCACTGCATAGGAGACAACAGGCTTCAGCTGAACTTTGATAAAGGAGTGCCTGTGGATATGTAGAGCCTGTGAAGTTTTATCTTTAGTTCTAGTTGGGATTGCCTTATTCCAAATACACCCAATGCACAACTTGGGGGTTCTCTAAGACTTAGACTTCAACTACTGCTCAGTGCAGGTGGCAGTCATGACTAAGATTTTTGCAGCTTCGTACTGATCTTTTCTGTATTGTGAAGCCCTGCCCTCAGTCACTCATGCTTTGTCATCTCTTGTTGGCTTATTGCATCACACTTGACTTGAGGCTATTTTTGAAAACTATTCAGGAGCTACAATTAGCCCAGAATGCAATGGCATGGAGAGGCCCGTGTGTGGCACATATAAAATCACTTATGCAAAATACACTGGCTGCTAATCTGCTTCTGGGTCCAGTTCAAGATGTTGGTTGTCATATTTAAAACCAGCAGGATATCTGAGGAACTGCCTTGCCCCAATGTGACTGCTCTGCTCCATTTGCTCTGGCAGAAATGACCTACTGCAGACCCTACTAACCATAGAATTTTGCTGGTAGAGTCTAGGAAAAGAGCCTTTTCTCCCATGGCCACTGCCCTTGGAGCAACTTGCCACTGGAGGAGAGATTTGCCCCATCCTCCTGGAAACCAGACTCTGCTGGATGCCATGAAGCTCTGATGGAGAATCTGTAGGCTAAAGACGGATGGTGCAGTAATAAGCACCACCCACCTACTATTACCTTGAGTGGAGTATTTTAGTCTATTTTTTTGTATTTTTAAGTTGTTTTATATTTAGAATTGTTTTGTATCCATGTTTTTGTAAGCTGTCCAGAGTCTCCTTGGATAGCAAAATGAGTGGAATATAAATTTATTAAATAAATACAACAAATAACTCTAGGCAGTGAACATATCTAATTGCCTCTCTCCTCTTATTTACCTCCAACAACAATCTTGTGTGGTGGGTTGGGCCGAGAGACAGTCTCAAGGTATTTAGCTAGCTTTCATGATTAAAGCAGGACTATAATTTACAATCTCCTAGTTTCTAGCCTGGTGCCTTTAACACTAGATCAATTAGTGCTTTACCCATTAGACCATTTAGAATCCCCTCCCTGCCCCCCAATATTTTTGATGTATCTTTTGAAAGATTCAACAAATACAGCAGTCGCAAAGATGGGATATTTATTTGTGTCTATGGCAAGGAAAATGAAACAAATATAAAAAATACAGCATTAGCATTGTCTCAATATCACCCCATGTAGTGTCTTGATAGCTGAATTGATAGGAAGTAGGAAGTGATAGTACACATTTCTTATTTAATGAGACCATGAGCATAATTCAATTTTAAATTATATTAAATATTTTAGTATTCTTTTAAGTTGGGAAATTTAAAAAAAATTCTTAATAATACTGATGTTTCTGTTCTAGTTCTGTCTGTTTTATTAAATTGGCAAAATAAATACAAAGAAGCATGTGATACTTAATATTTTCTGATTCTTGGTTTGATTCATAAAAATGGAATTTGATGCATTTGATAGTGCAGAGTCTTTATGAAAAAGGAACATGTTAAATTAGATTTTTGTCATCCTTCCTATGAAATTTTCATTTTAGTCGGCACCTTACTTTTGCATTAATTTATTATGTGTATGCTACTAACGTTCCTGTAGAGTGGGGGTGTCAAACTCAAGGCTCGTTGGCTGGATCCAGCTTGCAAGGCACTTAGGTCTGGCCCATGGAGCAGGGCTGCCCTGGAAACAGCAAAAGTGATGCCTCTGCCAGTGAAAATGGAGCTCAGGAGGGCCACGTGGGGCCCTCCCAGGCTTAATTTTTGGCCATGAAAGCCTCCTGCAGCAGTCTGCCATCAGAGACAGAGCTCAGGAGGCTTGCATGCACCCCTCACCCCTCTCCATTTTATGTAGCAGAGGGCTAGCAAAGCAAAAGAAAAGGAGAAATGTTTCCCCTTTTGCATTTGAGCATCCAAAAAGGGACAGGAAAGGAGAAAGGGAAAGACAAATAAAAAGAAGGGAGGATGGGAAGAGAGCAAGGAAGGAAAAAGAAGGAAAGAGGGGAAGGAAAAAGAAAGAATGAAGAGGATGGAAGGAAATTATAATGAGAGGGAGGGTCTGAGGAAAGTCCAGCGTTAGCAGAAAGCCCTGCTGCCTTTTTGCCATCTCCTTGTCTCTTCCTCCTGACCTTCCCTGGTGGTCTCCCTATCATTGAGGATGCTTTGGTTACAAAACTGGGTCTCCTTGCATGGAGAGAGAGTAGGCCTCTCTCTGACCCACACACTTTGCCTTGACTCTCACACCATGAGCACCCAGGCCAAGGAGAGCGAGAACAGGGGCCTTGAGGAGGTAAGTGTGTCTGGGAACACTTTCGGGGAAGCAGGGCTTGGCTGGCTGTGGGATCCCGATACCATGGGAGCTTGAGGGTTGGGCTGGACAGCGAGGCTCCTCTGGACAAGGTTTGGCACTCCCTGGAATTGTCTTCCTCTGGAGACAATGGATCCCCTCAGCCCCACTTGGGCAACCACAGGTTCTCCTGACACGAGTGATGTCAAGATGGGCATGCCCACTCCAGCCATGGCTATCCTTGCCCCCCCCCCAGCAACAAAAGTCAAAATAACCCTGATATGGCCCTCAATGAAATTGAGTTTGATACCCTTGCTATAGTTGAATATAATTCAAACTTTAATAATAGCTTTACTCTTTTTCACTTTGTTAAAGAGTAAAGTTTATCAAATCCAGACATAAAAAAACATTTGGTAACTGTTTTATATAGAAAAGTATGGAAAACATACTACCAAGCAGCTATACTTATATGGATGAAAGACTGGATAAGTTAACAAATAAATGAATATTAACACTAGAAGGGCACGATTTGCAAATAGGATGGTATGTCTTTCTGTGGGACAAAAAAAGTAAAACATGGGTACTTCCAAAGACACTACATAAGGAACTCCTTAATTGCAACCTGGGAAAAGACTAAACAGTGACACTACATGAAAACCCCACTTTGGTTATCAACAGTAGAGGCACTGGTTCATTTCACAATGAACTCCAAGCACTTGACAAAATACTCCTTGGGACGGAAGACAAATTGATAAAAAGGATTTATAATTACCTAACAAATTTTGAAATGGAAGAAGAGATGGTGCAAGAAACAATGATAGTTTCGGCCCAAAATTTTGGACATTCCATAGAACTAGAAAAATGGCAAAAGATATGAGAAAGAAATTACAAATTAACATTAGCGACAACATACAAAGAAAGCCTGTAATAAGATGTTCTATAGGTGGTATTTAGCACCAGCCAGATTGGCGAAAATGTACCGAAATTTATCTCTATTATGTTAGAAATACAAAGCTATCTAAGGAACATACTATCATATGTGGTGGACCTGTCCGGAGGCTAAACAATGTTGGTTAAGGTTAAAAGGGGTGGCTCAAAAAGATGACCACACAAC
>JAEANM010025093.1:0-11012 GCA_017656035.1 Myanophis thanlyinensis | reverse complement strand
TTCTTCTTCTCATTTGCCAGTCCTTATAATATATTAGTTCAACTAATATCTATGAAAAGACTGTTAAAATAAAACATGTGAGAGTGATTGCCTGAGTGAAACTCTAGGAGTATTGGTAACCGTTGGAACTGATAAATGACAACAGTTTTGGGCCTGTGCAAGAGAAATTAACAATACATTATATTCTTAAATAATTGTGGTTGCAAATGCTTCATTCCCAGTCTAAGACAATAGCACAATCACTCCCTGTTGCTCTATTGGTTAAATTGGGAAAGAAAGGTAAAACCAAGGTTTCAGACTTTTTAGATGTCTAAAAAAGTAGACATCTGTATGAGTGATTCTGTAAGTGGAATAGCACAATGATGGAATCATCAGCTAGAAGATGGTTCTGGTTGACAGAAATTTCTCTGGAAGAAGAGAAATCCACTTGTGCTCCAGAACAGCTGCTCCTTATAAGGAGACTGCAGGTATTTAGTTTATTCTGATTGATTGTGGTCAAGTGGCTAGAAAGTCAAGGAAATTAGAATATACCTTTTGCTGTTATACAGCTTGCACTGACATTTGACTGGCAAAAGCCTCATCTTCTTAAAAACGTTATGATTTAATTACTTTAAAATCTGAGAAATATTCCAAATTCCAGGGAAAATTGAAGACTCTCTGTGAGTGCCTTATTTTTGAAATTAAGAAAGGGGAAAATGCTATTTCATAGGATTTTAATGTAAAAGCTGAAGGCTTAACAAGTTCATGATCTAAGAAAGTTTCAAACAGATAAAGACAGTGGTTTTACAAAATAGAGAAAATATTATTTTTTCTGATGAAAGTGTCTTGTAAAATAATAAAGTTATTTAGACCATCAAGGTTGGATCTTTGTGGGATTATTGTTTACTTCCAAGGACAATAATAGTTGGTGAATTTTACAAAACAAAAAGATAAAAGTAACATCAGCCAGGCAGGGTAATTGTGACTATGGAGAGCCAGTATGTATGTTTAGTTTTAGAACTCTTGAAACATTATTTGGAACGTTAAAATGTTTTTTTCTTCTTCAGAGTGATAAAAACTTGTGGGAGGGAGAGAAGGAGAAAGGGATGATAAGGGAGGTGGGCTCTCAATTTTGGAAGATGAAGCTGATTGGGCTGTAAAATGTCCTGTGAGAATCTTTCCTGTGCACTGGGTGTTTCAACAAGAGACTAGATGGCCATTTGTCATGAATGGTTTAATTTGGAATCTTGCAATGAGCAGGGGATTTGTTTCAATGCTGTGAATGACCTTTTCTGTGATTTTATGAAGACATTTGGTGATCATGTACATGCAGTTAAGATAAAATGATGGCATGTTAAAACTGATGTGAAAAGCCCCAAATTATGACTATGTGTAGATAGCATTTTCACTGCATTTAAAATTAATGTCATGCCTTGCATATGTTAAATTCCACAAAAAACTTAATGTAGATTTTATGTTTTTAAAAAATTGTTAGATGAT
Organism: Myanophis thanlyinensis; assembly: GCA_017656035.1. NCBI lineage: Eukaryota > Metazoa > Chordata > Lepidosauria > Squamata > Homalopsidae > Myanophis > Myanophis thanlyinensis. The sequence goes on along the minus strand of JAEANM010025093.1, from coordinate 9,533 downwards.
ACTTTAAATATGGATCAGAGAATCCTTAAACGGATTCTGCAGAATCACATTTTGAAAGTGAAAGTTGGCTTGAATGATCTCTACAATGGACAATTCTTGGAAACACTAGGAGGAAAGACGCTGAGGGTATTTATATATCGAACAGTAAGTAAAATTTAAGATTTCAAAAAAGCATTATAGTAAAAGGTGGTAAAATTTTAACTCTGTAAGTCATGCTTCAGTCAAAGGTTATCGGTTATGCCATGTAGCCCATTAAAAAGATTAAGTCTATATATTGAGAGCGGGAAGTAACTTATTCGAACATACAGGGAAAACTCAGCTGGGATAGTTCTATAAAATAATGGAACTGACTGGGTAATTGGGTAATTTTAATCTGATCTACTTTCTAGCAACCTTTTGTTTAATCAGTCTGTGCAATAAGTAGGTGTAAATGCTGTAATTGATTTTTTTTTTGGAATACATTTCCTGATGTGTATTATGGGAGCAATTTTCCAGCTTTGGAAATGAAAGTATAACATTGGTGCAATTATTCAATATGGAATTTTATCAGAACAAAATCCCGTATCTAAACTCAATATCATGTTCTGCTCAATTTATGTCCTTACATTAATTGGCTATTTAGATTGACACTGATTTCAAAATGAGCAGACTCTAGTCCTAAGATACATAGGAACAAAATGTGCTTGTTTTGTTTCTAAAGGTAATTTTTTTCAGAGAAGAAATTTCTGAAATAATGTAATTTTGGGGACAAAAATACATGAGTAATATATGCATAAACAGTATAGTATGGTACAGTATTTGTTGGAAATAACCTTCATTTGAAAGATTGAAAGCCTTCATGCACTAAGATTTCAAGTTCACTCTTGAAATATATTTATTTAATAAAGAAAATTTATGGTTCTGGATTCAACAGCCTTAGTAAGATTCTAAAGATTTAGTTTCTGTAGAGTTATTTAGCTACAACATAATTCTTTACAGATTAAAGTCCTTATGCTTGGGCCTGAATTACCATTTTTCACCTCTTCAGAAAAAATTATTTTCATGGTGCCTTTTATTCAGCCATCAAAAAAAATGTTATATTTATTTTAGCAGATTACTTGCACAAGAACTAAATGGATATTTTATGCTACATGAAACATTTCCATACAAAACTATTTAATGTATTTTCCAGTGAGATTTACCTCATATGTTGTTTGCCTTTTGTATTGCTAGGCTGTGTGTATTGAAAATTCATGCATGATTCGAGGAAGCAAAGAGGGAAGAAATGGATTTATCCATATTTTTAGGCAAATAATCAAACCAGCAGAAAGAACTCTGCATGAAGTATTGCGATCTGACAAACGATTCAGGTATAGTAAGAATGTTTAACTATTAGTACCAAAAATGTGAAACTATACAATAATGCTTTTAATACTTAATATTACAAATGTTAGTAGATATTACTATATAATTACAAAGTTTTTGTATTATTCCAGAAATACATTATACTACACTGGTTTAGGAATAGACCAGCATAATTTAGAGATACTCCAGAAGAGGATTGGAAAAAAAATAAAGTTTTGTTCTTGTTAGGGACATTTGCCTTGGTCAAATCAAATCAAATCAAATCAAATCAAATCAAATCAAATCCTTATTATGGTCATAAACCAAAGTTAGTATTTAAGTCCATATAAAATGACAGAGCTCTCTAGTATGACAAAGTAGATGCTCATTAAGTCTAATTTATGGCACAGGTCATACTATGACCAATTTTAAGCACTGCTATGCAGAACCTGGCAACAATGCATATTGTAGCAGGGTTGGTATCTAAAAGTATAGAATTGAGAGGTATAAAATTGTCCTGTGCACCTTGGATGTTTATGAAGTAATGATGAGATGAGGCTAATACAAATGTTTTTGTAATACAGACACCAAGAAGCATGTACTCTGTTATTTATGTGTTCAAATTATAGGGACATTACCTCTCCAAGTAAGGAATCTTGGTGTATCAGTCTTCAAAGATACCTGAGGGGAGGTCATGACTTTGTGCCAGAGTAAAGGTCCTCCTGTGTTTAGGTACTTCAAGGTTAGTTATGCCATAGGGGAGGCAGATTATCTATGGGATTGACTGACAATAAATGTTGGGATCCTGGCTACATCTAATTTGGTAATCTGTGTCTGCTACTGTATATGCTGTTTAATGAACCCTTTGGAAAGATCATATACTATGCTGATAAGAAGACCTGGAGAGAAGTCCAGGGATAAGAATTTCTTGACAATGAAAACAATTAACTAGTGGAATGGCTTGCCTTCAGAATTTGTGGGTGCTCCATCACTGGAGGCTTTTAAGAAGAGACTAAATTATCTTAAATTGTTAATATTTTTAATCATTTTAATCGTTTAATTTTTAATTGATTTTTAATTGAAATTTAAATTTTATAATTATTTGTTTTTAATAGACAGCCTTCATTTAATTATTTTAAACGAGTTTTAAATTGTTATTATGTATCTATGTTTTTATTGGCTGTGCAGCGCCCCGAGTCCCTAGGGAGAGGGGGCGGTATATAAATCAAATAAAACCTAAAACCTAAACCTAAACTGGACAGCTACTTATTTGAAATGGTTCCCCAGCTTGAGCAGAGGTTTGGACCTCTGAAGTCTCTTCCCACTCTGTTATTATGTTGTAGTTGCCACTATCTTTTTCCATCTGGCTCATTCACAGTTAACTAGAGAAGAGTGGGGGGGGGCGGGGGGGGAAGTCTGAGCAAATTAGTCATCTCCACACTATCTTCCACTTTCATGAGGCCTGTTTCTGTTTGCAGATGGCATTAGAAATACATTTTAGAACATGAAGGGCTGATCTTAGAAATTTGGATTGTGTAGGTTCTAATAGTAAAAATCGGAGAAGAGGCTCAGTTGGGAAACCATAAAGAACATGTTATTATTGGCTTGATTTTGAATAATTTGAGTGTGACAGGCATATAGTGGCCACCTCTTGTTTTAGAGAATTTAAGAATGGCAGATAAACAACTAATGCATTTTCTGCAACATTTGTGGTGGTGCAGCACAGTTATGGCTTTTTTACTATCAGCAGAAGGATGGACTGCCCTCGGGTATTTGAATCAGGAGATGTGCTCAATTATGTGGTCATCTATGTTCCAAGAATGGCTCTTGGGTCTTTTAGCAAATGCAACGAGTTTAGTTTTCTGATAATTGATAAATGCATTGGTGGTATAGTGGTGAGTGAAGCTGCCTTCCATTATCCTTAGAATAATCAGTTTCTTTTAGGGATTATTCTCCCCCCCCCCTTTTTTTTTTTAAATTGAAAGACAGATGGTGTCTAGCCACAGTAATTCAATTCAATGAGTTTAGATCCATTTTTATCTCCCGCCTCTCCACTCACCTGTCTAGAGTTTTTCTATAGGAATTCCACACAGATAGCTCAAGCTGAAGACTGCAAAAACACACAACTACAATACTATACTAGACTTACTCACAGAATAACAGAGTTGGAAGGTACCTTGGAGGCAGTGGTGAAATGCAGCCTGGTCGCACCGGTTCTGCTAATCCGGCAGTGATGATGGCGTTTGGCCCTGCCAACCCCTCCCTGATGATGTTTGGGCCCTCCCACCTGGCCCTGCTCTTTCTTCTCCTATAACTCCTTCAGTTTTTTTCTTTTTTATTCATCTGAAGCTATTCTGTACACCTCCGCAGTCTTCCCAATCACCTCCGGTAAGCAAAAATCACCTCCAGCTGTCTCTGGGAAGCAAAAATAAGTGTTTTAGAAGCCATGCGGCAGTGTGGCTGGTGTGCATGCGTGCGCACTGAACCAGTAGCAAAACTGGTTGGATTCCACCCCTGCTTGGAGGTCTTCCAAGACTTTAGAGTACGGGTAGTTGTTATATATTGGTTGAAGTTATGACCATTGGGGGGGAAATCAGCTTTGTGACTAATCCTCAAATTTACAGCAGGGTCCCTCTATCATTGCTCTTTAGGCGGAACAGCAGGGTCCTTCTATCATTGCTCTTTAGGCAGATAACAAGCAGAATTAAATTGTTGAAACTGAATACAAAATAAAAATGGTTTTGATATTGGAAATATTGCACGTTCTTCTTACTATATACAATTTCATTTTAATATTCTGTCAAATGGCAATACTGAGAGTATATTATATTTGGTATTGTTTTCATCCCCAGCACTTTCCTTAGTCTTGTGGAAGCTGCAGGCTTAGAAGAGATTTTGTCCCAGCCTGGTGCTTGGACTTTCTTTATTCCAACAAATGATGCTTTCAAAGGCTTGACTGAACAGGAGAAGGAGATTCTGATAAGTAAGTCATAAAAAGATAAACAAGGGCATTCCCTGGAATAAATTGTTTCATTTCTTCTTTTATACTATGTAAATTGTAATGTGATTTATCTTCATCATTTTGGTTTTTAAAATGGTCTTTATGGTCCTAACATTGTACTGCCAAAATTCAGCAGTAAAAACTAATTTCCAATAATGCAATTATTTCCTTTTTGATAAAATAAATCTTATACATTACTTTGATTTTTTTGAACAATGGCCATTCTACTCCCTCTAAATAAAACACAAAGTGTGACTCCATGGCAGGTATTCTCTCTCTCTTTAACTCCCTCCCTCCCTCCCTCCCTGCCCCCCTCTCCTCCCCCCTCATATCTATCATCTATCTATCTATCTGATTTGTGTGCCACCCATTTAGTCCAGAGACAGTGAAAATATAAAAACAAGTCAGCACTTGATTATATAGAATTCATATTTGTTTGTTTTGTTTTTGCTGCCTTATATGTTTGTTGTTTTGGCAATATATTCTGCCTCTTGCTCTCTTAAATGACCAGGAGATTCCTTATGTCTTACTGACAATGTTCTCCTTGATTTGATGCTGACCCATAGTCAGTCTTGAAGGATGACCATAACAGTCTGGAATTCTTGATTTTAAAAAGATCTGAAGATAATATGCACATTTATTAATCTTCAAAGAGAGTGGGGTATTGCAGCAATTATTATCCATGGCAGAAGTTCAATACTGTATAGACTTATATTCTTAAAAAAAGTAATAGTAATAGCAAGCATAAATAATTTCTCAAAGAAGAGGTTAACAAAAGAAATTAAAATAGCTTGGTAAAGACCTGAAGAATACATATAAGAGATAGAAATTGAGACAGGTCATCAAAGAAGAATTCACAGATACTGTAGAGATAGTGTCAAAAAGCTAACGATTAGAATGAAAAAAATCTTCTATACATATGTTGAAAGGAAAGTACATTATCTATTCAGTCAAAATAAAAAAAAATGCTAACAGTTCTACCCATCTCTTTTGGTTTATTCTTATACCAGAACAATAATATTAGTTTCACAAGGCAACTACTGTATGTAGAATAGAATAAATTGAAGGACAAGAGTCATTGTCAGAGAAAACCTAACTATTATGAATAAATTGCAATTTCCAGGATCAAATGAATTGTGTTTTAGGATAATGAAGGATTTTGCTCATGTATTTTGAAAAAGGGAAATAAAGGACATGCCAGTCAGTTTCATTGATAATTGGAAAATTTCATAATAGGTCATAATACAACAACTGTATTGAAATTTCAGAAATCTGCAGGAATAATTTTTTCTAGACTGGAGGGAGTAAATCCTTTCAGATTGGAGGGAGTGAGGAGAGAGAAGGAGGAAGATGGAGAGAGAGAGAGAGAGAGAGAGAGATTTTGGTAGTCGTACCATCACTGAATATGTTTTTAGCTAATTCTAGTTACTGAATATGTTTTCAACAACAAGCTGTTGTGGTTGATTTAGTTTGGATTTCTGTATGGGGTAGGGGATAGGATTCAAAAATATACAAATCACCACAATGATTTTCTTCTTAACCTTCTTTCTCCCATCCCCCTAATATTATCCTATCTTACTCGAATAACTTTTTTTCCATTCTTGTGTCATCCTGTGACATTGAATCCTTGTTCTTTCTGGTTCATGAATTATTTTGGCTTGTTCTTGCTTGTGAATTATATGTTAGATCTCAATAAATGATTTATTTGCAAAGAAGTTGCAAATTTGTTTTATTTTGTTTTAAAATGTATGTTTTTCTTCCTGTTTTTTTGAGGAAAATGTCAAGAGAAGGAGTTCTTGCAACTCTCCCATAATGTATAAAATCCAGTTGCAAATCCAAATTGAAAATCTCTGTGTTCTCTGTGGAATTGTAAGATCAATATGCTATTATCAAGATATAAAATCTCTTTGCTAATTACTTGTCTTAACTTCAGGTTTTGATTCATTTGGAATAAAAAAAAAACAGAGTATGGATATAGGAGTTGAAGGAAAGTAAGAACTTTGTAAGTTCTTATTCATTGAAGTAGGATAACCAGTGTCCATATCTTTTGCATTTTTTCACCAGGAGACCAAAATGCTCTTAGGAATATTTTGCTTTATCATTTGATACAAGGAGTTTTCATTGGAAGTGGAATTGAACCTGGTGTGACTAGCATTCTTAAAACTATCCAAGGTGGCAAATTATATTTGAAAATGGTAAGTAGTTATAGCTTTTTTTTTTAAAAGAACCTTACCTTTATTTGTAGTTATTCACTGACTATTACATATCCAAAGTGACAAGGGAATCTTTTCAAAAACTACGCATTACTGTTGATCAAAATTCTACCAGCTTCTTTAAATTTACCTAAAACTCCAAATTTCTTTAATATTAGAGATGAAAATATTTCTTTCACTAATTATGGATAACTTTGTTTTAATTTTTGTTGATTATTGCTTAGATAAATGACACTCTCCTGGTAAATGAACTGAAATCAACAGAATCTGATCTCATGGCAACTAATGGTGTGATTCATGTCATAGACAAGCTTCTGTATCCTGCAGGTAATTTAAGGATTATTACAATGTATTCATGAGATATATTAGCTATGAGATATACTGATTTTTCCCACAGGTTCACATCATCATAGAAAGGTAAATACAGTTTTTGTGTGCAATTGTTAAAGAGTGATAATGGACTGGGTGGGAGGGACCCATCATTGGCATTTTTGAGAGCTGTTGGAGGCAGAATAACTTGGGATGGTATTGTATAAATCACTGGAGGTTTTCAAAAATAGATTTGACAACCATTTGACTGGTATGGTATAAAATTCTTGCTTTAAGCAGGGGGTTGGACTAGAAGATCTCTAATATCCCTTCCAGCCAATGATTCGATGAGGTCTGTACTCTTGAAACAACTTCCAGTAATAAATTAAGATCTTATTTAATGTGATGCAATGTCTAATTATTATGTTTCATTATTCACTCTGCGCAAGTTAAACTGAATAGGAAATTTGAGAAAGTAGGGGTATTGTAATAAATGCCAGACACCAGTAACAATTCGATTCTTGCTTACAGTCCATATGGTCAGTATAGGAAATTTGGAGGCAGCAATATGATCCATATTGACAATGTATTGGAATAACTGGGAAAAAATATCCACAATTTTTGTGCTATGTTGATTAGTCTGAAAAAGATATTTCAGAACTATACAGCTGAAACATGTATTCCTGATTATGGTATTTCAACAAAATATCTGTGGCATTTTGAAAATAGAATTCTAAAACATTGGTCCTATAAACATTAAATATAGTTAGATTAACACAATCAAAGAAAGAGAAGTTAGTAGAACAATCATCTAGCAATAAAATTGCCAGTCTCAAGTGCGAGGACTACCTGTATTATACAACTGACATCAAAATCCATATTAGCCATGAGAAGACTTCTCTACTCCTAAGGAGCTGAACTTAAGCAGCAGCACTCAGGCTTTCTGAAGATAAAACTTAGCTGTCGGGATTGTCCCGATCAATTCCTGAGAAAGAAAACCCTTCTCCATAAATTTAGAGAAAAGGTATTTTTACTAGGAAAGATCAAAATGCAGCAAAAGTCAGGTAAAGTCTGAAGCAAGCATGCATAAAAATTATAGATTGAAATTCACCTCAGGGTGCACTCTCCAATAGTCAGACAGGCAGAGTCCAATCATCATCCAGTAAGATGTTTTTGGAGCGTCTCCAACCCAGGTGCTCTGCGCTGCCTCCATGCATGCCATTCCCAGGACAATTGGCCTTGAAGATGTGAGGTAGCTGTCAGAGTTTGTTGCAGCACATCCAGCAAATTCACACACAAGTAATTCAGCAGGCTTCATTGAATAGAAGAAACTTCTTTATATATAATCATAACATATCATGATGTATATATATGCAATACCCATGAAGCTCTTTCAACATGATAGAGAGAAGAAGAAATAGCAAATACAAAATGGAAGCAAGCAAGCAAGACAGGCCAATAAGCAAAACCCAAGCTCATATATACAGAACTTTTGTTAAGCCACGCCCAGGCTCCATACTGTCTCCTTGTGGCTCAGCACAGCAACTACTTTATTTCAGTTACCAGTCTCCATTGGCTGACCTTGTTGCCCTGTCTCTTCATTGACTGACCTTGTTACCATGTCTCTTCCAAGTAATAAACTCTCATACATGGACAATAGCCCCCTTTGGCCTCTCTGTCTTCCATGAGTCCAATCCTCCCCATCGGTTTCCAGCATTTCACTCTCCCACCACCTGAACACTTCCCCTCCCAAATGCCCATTGCTTCCTTCCCCTCACTCCCAGTTTCCATTGCAGCTGGCAGCAAGCTTAATGCTAGGGAATTTAGATGCTTGGCACTCTGACAAATTAGTGTCAATAGACACATAGACATAAACAATGTTTATAGTCTATGCAGAGACAATCAACAAACCAAAAAGGGAACAAAAAGATCTAAGCATCTCTCAACCAGCAATGAGCAACCAGACAAGCATAGTTTCATTCCAAGATTAACATCAGACCAACAATCAAGTGAACAATGCCCAATTAAGAAACTGACAAACAAGCCAACAGTAAACAGGAGTACAGTAAACAGTAAACAGCTGAACCAAAGAACCTCCAAGACCACTCCCATCAACAGTGACATGGCTACCCTCGAGTATATCAATTGAGAACAAACCCCACTCCTTATTAGCACTGATGATGATACCTAGTTTGGGTAATCAAACATCTGCAAGAAAACTGTCAAGCTCAGAAAGCACCAAGGAGCTTTCTTCTCTAGTGTTTGCAGCATAATAAGACATCTGAGGTGTTTTTAATTTCCTTATTGCCACATGTACATGTTTGCTCTGCTATGGGGGTTTTATTGAACCTGCCATGGAGCCATGGTAGCACAGTGGTTAGAATGCAATATTGCAGGCTAATTCTGCCCACTGGCAGAGAGTTTGATCCTGATGAGGTTCAAAGTTGACTCAGCCTTCCATCCTTCCAATGTCAGTAAAATGGGGGCCCAGATTGTTGGGGGCAATATGCTGACATTGTGAACTGCTTAGAGAATGCTTAAGCACTATGAAGCAGTGCATAAGTCTAAATTGCTATTGCTAGTGCTAAATCTAGCTCTAAAATTCTATTTATTTATTTTATTTATTTATTTATTTGATTTATATACCGCCCCCTCTCCCAAAGGACTCGGGGCGGTTCACAGCCAAT
>JAEANM010025092.1:0-11012 GCA_017656035.1 Myanophis thanlyinensis | reverse complement strand
ATAATTAATAGAAATTCTGATCAGCATTGTGGTGGTAAGTCAGAGACTACCTATAACTAAAACTAGTGAAGAAGTCCTATACTATTTAAAACGTGCAACTTGGTTAAATATTACTAGTTATTTTTGTGTCTTTTTATCATTTCAGAATTCGATTCCTTCCATATTAGCTCAACTCCAAAAAGAGTAGAGAATACAAGGCCTTTGTAGGAGATAACCAGGCTGAGACAGAAGGAGGGTTAAACGCATCATCAGCCTCAAGTCCCTTCGCACCCAAAAGAAATCTAAGTCCAACCCACCTTGAATTCCATTGATCCTTATGCTGCCAATTTGCTTGGACTGTTAATAGTTCAGATTCTTGTAGAGAGTTTAAGCTTGCAATAAACCTTTATATTCATTTGATCTGCCTGGATTTCCTGCACTTAATACCTATCAATTCATGCCAGCATATTCTTCACATATGCTGTTTAGAAAAGGACATTCTTTGTATATAGCAGGGCCAGCAAGGCAGGAAAAAGAAACTATCACCACCTGATTAATATGGTGTATTTATTTCTGCAAAATTAATTCTTGCCTGCTAATGTATCAAATGCAACCTAGCACTGTCGATGTTACATAGGGTAATTAGGGGTTTAAATTGTTTTTAATTAATTATCTAAATTTTAAATTTTAAAATTTTAACTTTACATTGGGCGATCGATTTAATCTTTTTAATTACATTCTAATGTTTCTATCTGTTCTGTTTTAAATGGCTGTACACCGCCCCGAGTCTCTTGTATAAAATTGTGGTATAATTTTTTTTGAAAATAAATAAATAAATAAATAAAGTAATGAAACATCTGTAAGAAAACAAGTAACCTGACAGAGCACCAAGGACCCCTCGTTTCAACCCTCAACTACAAATATTCTCCTTTAATGCATCAAATAGCCTACGAAGACAAATAGCTGCAAATCAATGGCTACAGAGAGAATGTTGATTATATTGTAAACTTTCATATCCAATAATTTTTGTCAGCATAGTTTATGGGGAAGATGGAACTCTTATAACAGACAAATGCTTCTGTCTCATTTTTTTTCAGAATTCCTCACATTATCTTCCGGGTTTAATAAAGTCTTTCTTTCGCACTTCCAAATATATTTTGATTGATTAAAAAGAAATCAATGATTTTTTAAAAAGTATGTTGCCCAAGATAGACAGACTTTATTCCCCTTGGGCCATTCCAAATGGAACAAAATCTTCAAAAAGGCAGCAAAGCTCTCTTGTATGATTTCTGTAATGGTGCTATGTAACACAATGAATATGTGCTGACATTTTGCTTGCCCTGTTGGTAGCTTTGTCAGAGCAGATTTGAAACCAGACCTGGCAGTACAAATCTCATCTTTAGCAGCTGTGAAAATCTAGACTAACAATTAAATCCACTGTTTGCTTTCATAGCTGTCAACAAGTGTGGAAAAAAAGGTTCTGAAAGATCCCAGATGATATTAAGACATAGGAGTTTAGAAAAATGGTCTTGGTGGGTCAAATCGCCTATGCAATTTAGTTCAAGAAATTTGGAAAGTACATTAAGTATAAAGGTTTTAATGATTGTATGGCAGGGGTGAGAAATATGTTAGGGTTCAGTAAGAAATACTTAACACTAAAATCAGTCTTCAAATTCTCCTTCTAACAAAAATCTCAAATACTAGATAAAAAATAAGGTGTCTTTCAAATCAAGCTTAACTCCTGATGCATATATGGATTGATTCAATTACAACAACTTGGTTGATTTAGCTACAACAACCTAAGAATGAAAAATAATAAAATAATAAAATAAAATAATATCAACTACTAATATATGTATATCTAATATATGCTCGCACTGGCATGAAGCAGAAGGCACCAGCCTGAAGATGGCAAGTGGGACCTCGCTGAAACGTTGAGAAGATACTCTCAGACTTATACGGGAAAAGACCTGAACACACCTAGATCTGTATACCTTTACCCATGATAATCTATGAAAACAAATACCTAATATATGTATATACATAAGCAGTTACATAGTTAGTGGTATGTTCTTCAAACCCAACTATCACCTCTGTGTCATGCAATCACTAAAATTTTTGTACTTAATGTACTCTCCAAATTTCTTGGACTAAGTTGCATAGAGGATCTGTCTTGCTTAGTTTTTAAATATAATTTAAGCCTATCAAAATACTCTTAAAGTGATGTGACATGTTCCTGCTATGCAAAATAAATATTCCCTCCCAGTCTACTCTTCTTCTAAATTAGATTAAAAAAAAAGAAGAAGAACTAAGGAACTTCAGGGACTTTTGTTCCTGTTTGAGTCTTTGAGGTGGCTTCCTTTCTCTAATTGAGCAAATTAAACTGGGCTGAAAAATCTAATCCCTGCATTAGTTACCATGAAGAATGTAATATAAACTGTACCTCAAGGACTATAGTTTAATCTCCAGCGTGTGCTCATGATGAAGTAATCACAGCCATCCACGACATGTATAACTTATTCACATTTGTTCTCATCATCCTTCTTAGATCTTGCCAACTGGCTCTTAACAAAAGAAATCATTGTCCCACAGCACAGAGTGGAATCACAAATGAGCAATGGGAAAAACTTATTGGCACAAGTGAATATGGTAATAAATATAAATGGCAACAGGTGAAGAACCCTTGCTTTTGATCTATTATTTGTTTTTAAGGAGAACAATGTCATAATTTCAGCTACATCTGAAATAATTACATGTAAACTGTTTAAGAACACATGATATAACTGATAAGTAGAGCTGTTATATAATTATATATTTTCTTAATTAAAGGTAAGAGGAAGCAGTGCTGAAGTAAAAAAAAAGAATGGTGTGTTTTTAGATAATAGGCATATCTATTACTCAAGATTTTGTCTTCACACTTTGATCAGATGTAGCAATGCTATGGAACACTAATAAAACATTTCCTTTCTCATAAACACAACATTTGAACATTATAAAATACTCTGCTCTCTTTGGTGAGGTGCATATATGAAATACTATTTCAAAATAATAGCCCACTTTTTTGTTCAAAAGAAATTGTTCCCTTTATCCTCACAGAAGACAGAATTTTAGTATATGGAAAATGTTTAAATTTTTCTCCAATATCTACCTGATTTATTGTTTGTTTGTTTTTTAAAAAGACAGCTTTAACAGTTTGATCTCATCATTACTTTCAATTTTATAAGAATTAACATTTTTTTTAAATTTTAATTTCTCAAATTAATTGGTTTTCACATATTATCTGCCCACTGTCAGGCTTCAGAATAGATGTGCTAAATAACCAGATGCGTTGATAAGGCAAAATAAATTTAGAAATAGCCTTTCATGGATTTGATTCTGAGATGAAATATTAAACAATAAAGCTACAATTTGCTAAACTCAGAATATGTATTTTCTTTCTCTCTTGCTCTGACTCGCTCATCATTTATATATTATTACTACTCTTTCTCTCACTCTGTGTGTGTGAACGAGAGTGAAAGAGAGAGCGAGAAAGAGAGAGAGAAAGAGAGATGGAGATGACTGGAACAGTTCTACTACATTTTTCTACCTAAAATAGAACAAAAAACGTTATCCCAAACATTTATTCTAATAAACGATATGGCCCTGAATACTACAGAGTACTATTGATTAGAAGGCATGTTAGATCCTATGTGAGGTTGCAACTCCCATACACCAAACAAGATCAGTGATTGTAGTTTGTGAGAGCTATAGTCCAAAATGTTTGGAGGATAATAGGAAAGAGGCATAATGTACTGCAGACCTTCTGATCAAAATGTCTTTCCCTAAATCCTCCAAAAGTTCAAAACATGTTATTTAGAAAACATGTTATTGCTAGTAGAAAACACTAAAAAGGGAAGGCGTGACTTTCACCCATTTTTTGTGCCTATGTTTGCAGGTATTAAGGAAAAACAAAGAACAAGCTAGGTGTAGTAGCTAAGACATTAAGCTAGTAACCGGGACACCAGGAGTTCTAGTCTTGGACAGGAAGTCAGCTGGGTGACCTTAATCCAGTCACTGTCTCTCAGTCCTACAAGGAGACAATTGCAAACCATTCCTGAAAAAGCTTGCCAAGAAGTTGGCAAAATGCAAGGATTTGTCCAAGCAGTCTGAGATTCAGATATGATTGAATGGAAAGAAAATAAAAACCAAGCAAAGTAATTTCAGTCATAAGATTCAAGTTCAAGAATATATGTATACACAGAGATTTATTTCTTTATTTAGCAATGGCATATCATATGTAGATTAGCAATATAAACAAACATTTCAACTAGATTAGATCCCAACAAAATATAAATGTAAAGAGATCTATGTTCAAATATCAATGACTAAGTCATCTAATCATTGAAGCAAAGCACTGCTGATAGATAGATAGATAGATAGATAGATTCTGGACCGGTATATGCACTCAGCTTATAGCCTGATCATGATATGATCTACAATTTGACGTAAGACTCTGCATCATACTGAGGTGGGAAGGATACTATGCCACATTTATACTAGGAGTCCCAGCAGACACCATGTGGTGTGCAAATCCTATTAAGCATTCTCTATTGTTGATATGTTAGTTCAAAGCCTGGCCCCTTCTTTGTGGTATCATTTATACTGTATGTCTTCTTATAACTAGGTGTTCAGCGCCCTATTTGGCTTTCCACTGGGAATTAATGTTAAAGTTCACAAGATACAGAAAGATGAAAGAAATAATCTGACTTACAAATCAACTCCAACAATTGCATACAATTCTACATGGGACAAAAAACATTATGTCAATTAAAAACTAGAATCCATATCCACTGGCTGGCAGTCAAATGCCATGACTCCAAATCCTTAATCTCTACTCGCACTGACACCAAAGAACACCAGTTCAATTGGAGCAATACAAAAATAATTGGCCACGCTACCACCCACCAGAGTCGTGAGTTCATTGAAGTCTAGCACTCCACAAACAATTACATAAATATATACATTGACCTACAGCTAGCCTATGAGTCCTTCAGAATCCAAATAAACTGTACAGCTAACCAGAGACTACACTAACCCTCAACCAACCCATGCAAGTCTCATCCACTGGCACTTCATCTCCCAATGACCGTCACCTGAGATCCACCCCTTCAGAAGATCCATCACAACACTCCCATTGATGACTCACACTTGACCCATCACAAGACCCTCACTTGACACACCCACCCATGACTCATCATAAGACCTACTGACCACATGAAACCCTCTGTAAAGAGAAGATATGGTATCCCCTAAACTCTGCTGAAGATGTTACTGTACCTAGCCTGGTAACAAAATGTTCGGAAACCAACCCTCAAGTTCAGAGAATGAATCTTCACCTTCATAATGTTAAAGTTGGACAGATGTTGGTGTCAGTGGATTTTCCTGATTTGAGTCTTCCTTCTGATTAATGAGGAAACATGCACCAGTAGGAGTGAGTTGTACACAGAGATTTATATACCGTAGTTTTTATTTATAGATTTAAGTAGATACTGACAAAAAACGATTGCTTTTATGTTCTTCTGCTACTTTAAATGTTTCCTTCATAGTGTGTATTGTCCAGAAAGGGCTTATCAAACTGCACTGTAATTGCCCAAGCACATCCACAGTGAAAGTGCTTACTATCAGGGGCTTTTTAGTCAATATCATGCATTAGATTTTAATGTTTGGTACTAAGGGATTTGGTACTCCTGATATTTGATTCCCCATCAGCTGAATCTTGACAGATATAGTATCCACTGGTTATGAGTGACAGCTTGATGAGGCCCTTATTGTTTGTTTTTTTAGGTGTTAAACTAGCCTGTGAAATATGATATGCAGAACATACACACAAATGAAAATGGATTTTTCACCTGATGAACTTCCCATCGCTTTTTCCCACACTTTGGCAAGTTTCTCAGTTGTGCCTCCTCCTTAGCTCTTCCTAATGAATATGGCTGCAATTGGTCAACGACCTAATTATATGCAAACATTTGATAGCTTTAAAGAACTTCCAACATTTAACAGAGGTAAGAAAATTGAGAAATAGCGTGTAAGAGAAAGAAGGTATTACCTGCAGAAGGCAATCTCAGTGGCTGGCAAACTTCATTTTCACCAGCTTTCTCCAGGGAAATGAACAGCTTCCTGACCAGCGTCGCTGAAATAGTCTGCACTAATAGAGAAGTGAGGTTTGATCGGTGTTGTTTATAGCTTCCATCTTCAAAAAGTTGCAGTGGGGTGGGGTGGGGTGGGGTGGGGAGACAGAGAGAGAAAGAAAGACAAGGGGAAAAAAACCAGTAAGTGACTATTATCAAAACTTTGTTCCAATTTTCTGCATTTGCATAGTAGAATTACAGGTAGTTCTCGACTTCTGACCACAATTCAGTCCAGCACTTCTGTTGCTAAACAAGACAGTTTGCTCCATTTTATGACCTTTCTTGCCATAGTTGTGCCAGAGTCTCCAGCAAATAGTTTTCAGTTTCCGAACAGCTCTCATTGGCTGATCTGTTGCTATGCCTATTCATTGGCTGACTTTGTTAACATGCCTCTTACAAGTCATGGAATCTCATATACTGACAAGTTGTTAAGTGAATCAATGCAGATTTTAAGTTAGGAACACAGTTGTTAAACGAATCTCACTTCCCCATTGATTTTGCTTGTCAGAAGGTCACAAACGGGCCCTTTTGTGACTTAAGTTCACTGTTTTTGCACGTTGTAATCTAAGATGACATTTATTATCTTCTGCTGTATCCTTCAGAAGGACTACTATCCTATTCTACTTCCATCTTTTCTTCTCAGCATTTTCTGTCTTGGGAGAACACAATCTCCACTCTACCTATCATTTTTGTTGTCCTTCTCAGAAGCTCTTCCAATAATGATGGTACGTCAGTCTAAAGTAAAGGTAAGACTTCTATCTGAATAATTTATCCCAGGAGTTTAGCACTCATGCTAAATAGAAAAGCACATTCAATGCATCTTAATCTGCCATAGCTCCATTATTATGGAGTAGAGCAGTAGTCTTAACAACATGACATCCCTGAATAAATGCCGTGACCTTGACTGATTCTCCACCCCACATTATTAACTTCAAAGGATGGATTGTTTAAGTAGCATGATGGGTTTAAAAAGGGATCTTCAGGAGTGGAGAAAAAAAAAAGAATCAGAGACTGCAAATAGAGAAATCAGCTTCAGTCACAATTTTTTTTTAGATCTCTCTGAGAAACATTCCACAGACAGATTTTAAAGGTTTATTTTCCATCTGTACAACCTATACATAATGAAAAGAAAATTTAGAGAAGATGTGTTTGTCATTGTTGAGTAAAGTGAACCATCTATAAACAAGGCTAAAAAATAGCTTTTATTTCACATTTCTGTTAAACCTTTTAAATCCTCCCTTATTATGCCCTAGAACAGTATTTTAATGATCTCCACTCCCCCTTCCCACTTTTAGAAAAGGGAAAAAAATGACTAATATAGAACTGACTTTTAACTACATTGCTAATAGAATTGTATTACTTTTGAAATAACGGAACTGAGCGGTTCATTAATTTTTCATACTGGAAATTTGACAGTTTTATGCTTTGAATAGATACTCCAAAGAACCTTATTCTGTGTTCTAGGAAAGTATAAATTACAATAGAAAATAAAGTATGCTTAGTAGATAAAATGTATATATTCCTGACAAATGTACACTGTACCTTTGTTGTACACTGACAGCATATGCACGGAAGACAAATTCCTTATGCATCCAATCACACTTGGCCAATAAAAAATTCTATTCTATTCTATTCTATTCTATTCTAGCTGTATTCTAGGAAACTATAACCTATCACAGCAAATCATAAGTAAGGGATGTTTGGTGGAGTAAAAATGTGGCTCACTCAACAAACTCGGTCAGCAATCTCCTGGACATCTTCAATTTATACTTAAAGGGAACGCATTGGCTTTAGGCATTATAATTTGGAAAACAGGAAAAAAATATTATATGTAGTGGTTCTCACACAAATCAGAATAGAATATAATCTCAAAATGTTGTGACACATGATTAGGTTTCAATTCCTTACACAGGCATTGGTCATTTTTTTACTAATGTAATTGGGGGTGCTAAACATTTTTTTCCTTCCTGTTCTAAACACAATGAACTTATAATTATTGAAAAATATACGTCTCATGGGGAAATATGAAGAGAATGCTGGAGGTTTCTAAGAAGAGATTGGACAACAATTTGTCTAAATTGATATAAATTTTCCTGCCTGAGCCAGAGGTTGGACAAGGAGATCTCCAAGATAGATCTCTTCCAACTCTGTTATTCTGTTATTTTGAAATATAAATTGCAGGTTAATTCGTACAGATTCTGTTTCTTCTTGAAGACAATTGATTGAGATGGCAGCGCAAGCAGACGCAGCAGCCCTGAGCTCCCCATTGAATGGAGTAAATGGAATGAATTGAATGTGGATAAAGTACAGATGCAGAAAAATCCCACTAAATAACAGTTCAAAGAAATGGTGGACAACCTCTGTCTCCATCACATAAGTCCTGTTAGCCACTTTTTTTTGCAGCATCAAATTTTGTTTTCCAAAATACTATCTTTTATAGTTTTGAAATGTGTATCTTTGTGTGTATTTAAATTTGGGGAGAAAAATGGGACATTTCCATCCTTGCTTACTTATCTCATGTATCTCTGTCAATTATATTTTTACATTGTTCCATCCAATTGAACCTAAAATAATTACATCCTTTTTTTTTGGTGGTGGTGGTGGTGGATAGTATACATACAAGTGATACAACCAAAATTAGCATCCTATCACAAGGATTAGAGCTTCTTTTTAAGACCTTTACTGAGATCTGAGCTCAAAAGAGAAAATGTAATTTGGAGCACAGGTTTGCATGTCTATGGATGATGACCACTGAAGATATGCTGCATCTTTCCCTCAGATTTTCTGGCTGCCCATCACAGCTAACATGTAATGGTTTGGTTTAAGGTATTCTTGAGAGATGCTATGGGCACACCCACATGCTCTGAATATAAAACCTAGCGGGAGGAAATCAGTGTTCAGAGGAAGTGAACAGAAGATAGAAATAAGACAAGTGAGGATATATGTCAAGATCCAAAATGACGTTTTAGGTAGGGGGGTGTTCATTGTAGTATGTAGGCCATTTCATATAGAGAAGGGCGATGTAGATCTTGACACATTTACAAAGTCGCTGAGAGGGCGAAGGGGGAGTTGGAAACGGCGACTCGGTTTTCTTATCTTGTTTTCATTCCTTTAAGTTTAGTTCTCATGAAAACTTTTTCTGGGGCTTCACACCTGGAGTGGGAAGTTTCTTAGGAGGTTGTTGGACTTCCTTTTGAAGTGGTTGGAGAGAATTTAACATGTGAGAATTAGTGGAACTTTTAGTTTTACTTGGGTGGAGAAATCCCGGAAGCTTTAGATTTGGGATTTCTACAGATCGTACCAGAACAATGTCTTCAATAAAATCTTATCCCTTGGTCTTTGTCTCTTTGGATTTCTGATTGCATTGCTGATGTTGTGTGGAACCCTGACACTATATATGTTCTAAAGAACTTCAAAAGCCTATTTCTTGAAGCAAATGGCCAAATCAAAAGGCAACATGGAAATACAAATCATTGGTGGGAGGGGGGAATACGGGGACAAAATCAAAACAGTGGTTAAGGCACCAAGCTAGAAAAGAAGACTGTGAATTCTACTTCTTATCTTACAGAGGTAGTCCTCGACTGATAACCAAAATGGAGCCCAAATTTCTGTTGCTAAGTGAGTGGTTGAGTTTTTCCCCATTTTATGACCTTTCTTGCCACAGTTGTTAAGTGAATCACTGAAGTTGTCAAGTTAGCAACATGGTTCTTAAGGGTATCTGGCTTCCCCATTGACTTTGCTTGTCAGAAGTTCATAAGAAGGACTCCAGGCTACTGCAATATGAGCCAGTTGCCAAGAATTTTGATCACATGACCATAGTATGAAAAATGGTCATAAAACACTTCTTTCAGTGCCTTTCTAACTTTGAATGGTCATTAAATGGCCATTGTTGTAAGTTGAGGTCTACCTATATATGAAGACCAGCTGGATGGCTTTGGGAATTACCAGGAGACTATGAATTCTAGTCTCGCCTTAGACACAATATCTTACTTGGAGTCAGGCATTCTCTATCAGCTCAATTCATCTCTCAGGATTATTGTGAGGAAAGTAAGTGGAGGAAGGAGTATTATGTATATTCATTGCCTTGAGTTACTTATAAAGTAATAAAGGTGGGATAAAATCTAATTAGTAAAACAAGTAATAAATTTTCTGTGATTCCAAAATACATATAACTAGAACGCTATGCTGTCAAGTTATTAATAAGAGCTATTGTTTGACTAAGGAAAAATAAGAATATCTTTATTAACAATATTTTAGTAGAAAAGCCAATCTTGCAGAAAGTAAAATAATAGCCCCTTTTAACAGGGCTCTTTTTAAGGGCACTTTCAAAATTGTTTTCCAGATAACTTAAAACGGCTGGTCCTGCTTCTATAATAGCAGAAAGATTTTCCCTGGGTGAGCTGGTGTGATGTGCAATTTTCAAATGCACAAAGATCAAGAGTGAATTTAAGAAAAAGAAAAAAAAAACCTGTGTATTGATTTGAAGCATGGCAGAGTAAAGTCACTTTTCCTAGGGTGTCCTGTACCTTTAAGGCAGACTTAATGTTTATCCTCAGTTGGCACATGATATCCAATTAAAATCACATGGGACCTGGGTACTTACAGGACCGCCTGTTGCCACCATCAGCCTCCAGCCGACCGGTGCGCTTCCACAGGGCAGGCATCCTTGGGGTACCACCGTCGGGTCGATGTCGCCTGACGGCCCCGAGGGTCCGGGCCTTCTCTGTGGCTGCGTCCTCCCTATGGAACGAACTCCCTACTGAGATCCGAATCATTACCGACCTACGAGCCTTCCGACGTGTGTTAAAAACTCATCTTTTCCAGCTAGCTGGCCTGGCCTGATACCTCCGGGGTATTTTAACT
>JAEANM010025091.1:0-11012 GCA_017656035.1 Myanophis thanlyinensis | reverse complement strand
GATGCTGGGGAAGCTGTCGTGCCACCACGGTCTCAACAGCCTTCACTAAAAAAGGAAGGTTGGAGACCGGCCGATAGTTAGATAACGAGGCCGGATCCAGGATTGGCTTCTTGAGGAGAGGTCTCACCACTGCCTCTTTCAAGGCGGCAGGCAAGAAACCCTCCCTATTGCAGTGATTCACTTAACAACTGCATGAAAGGTCATAAAATGGGGCAAAACCCATTTAACAAATGAGTAATATAAATTTGGGGCTCAATTGTGATTGTATGCCAAGGACTACCAGCACTTGTAGACCTATGTTACCCCATAGATGCCAGATTACATGCCACCATAGCTCCTGTGCCAATGTATGATCACTGCTGGATAGATGAGGGCATGTGGGTGTTGCTGAGTGCTATACATGCATTTACTCTATCTATAGAGTATGGCTAATTCAAGCACTCTTGATAGGTTTTTCATTATTTGGTACACACTGGAATTGTCTTTTTGAGTGGAACGAGCAACTCAAGCTAATATATGGATTTTAATGTATTTGTGGTCCCCATGTCCCACTAAGACTGCTTTGTCTGAATTCAGCAGTAGCTGAATTAACAACATTCTTCCTCATGTTTAGTGGGAAAAGAATAGTACATAAATTCACAATAGGCTTATCACCAATAACATGTTTTTTAAAATCTCAAGAGAAAAAGTTCCAAATGCAATCTTTCTTTCTAGTGAGATAATATTTTTGTTATTCCTTTGCTGCTCATTAGCAGACAAAATATTTATAAAAGTATAGATTTGGTCAAAAAAAGATTGCCAGTCTTTAAATCCAGCTAATACTTAAACAGATGGGATTGTTAATATTAAAATGCATGTAATTAATGCAAAATCTTTTTCTTGTTTGCATTATCTTTTACTGTGATATATTTTTTTTTAGAAGCATTTTTTATTTTTCAATATAACTTGCACAAAGGATACAATAAAACCGGTATAACGTTTCATTTCCATAAAAAAAACCAACCATTTACATATTTGTTTTCCTTGTCAGTAATTTACAATATATTTTATCATCTATCTCCTGTTCACATATGTACATTATTTACATTGTCCTGTTTCCTTCATAATGTTACACACACTTCTATTTCAACTCTTCTCCTTTCTTTCTTTCTCTGTTTCTTCCTCTTCCCCTTCTCTCTTCATCCCCTTTCTCTTTCTTTTCCTCCCTTCCTTACTACTTCCCTTCCCCCTCTTCACTTCCTTTCCCCTTCTCCCTTATTCTGTCTTCTTCTTTCTCCTTTCCCCATTCTCTTATAAATCATCTTCTCTTCTCTATCTTTTCTTACTGCCTTATTTAGTCTCTATTTTTCTATTTCTCCTTTTCCCTCTTTCTTTCCTCCCTAACTTCCCAACCCTTCTCCTTTTCTTTTTTCAATCCTTCTTCCTTTCATTCTCTATTTCTTCCTTTTCCTTCTCACTTTCACTCTCTCTTCCTTTCCTTACCTTCACTCCTTCCCTCCTCTCTCTTCTTCTATCTCTTCCCCTTTCCCTCTTTCTACTACTCTTCCCTCTCATTACCTTTCTTCAGTCCCTTTCTTCTTTGTTTCCCTCTTTTCCACCAATTTAAATAAATCTTCCCTTTGTGTCTCCCAATTCTATTTAGCCTTTCTTTCATCCATCTCTTCTCTCTTTTTGCAGCGCCTTTGTACCCACTGGTTCCATTTCTTCTTAAGCCTACTTAAAGATACAGACCTGTAACCTTTATATCTATAATTACATTTTTGAAAACTTCATTTCCTCTTAATCTACATTTTAAAATTATGAACAGAGAGTTCTCCATATCTTAGTTATATATCTTTCTGTCAGTATATAGCCCATCTTTATTTTGTTGTATAATGGTCATTGTGTTTTTGGCCTTCGTTTGTTTCTATTTCCTAGCCATTTATAAAATAATTAACATATTAAATAGTATTCTGACTCCTCTTTGTCCTTGATTTCCATTGTTAATTTATCCATCTTTACACAATCTAGAATTTTCTTTATTACATTTTGTTCTGTGGGTATCTCCTCTTTTTTCCAATTTTGTGCGTAAGTAATCTTGCCGCTGTTAGTATATGTATCATTAAATATCCAATTTTTTTATTATATTTTTCTGGGAGTATACCTAGCAGAAAAAACTCTGGCTTTAAATCTATATGTTGTGCGGTTATCTTTTCAAGCCACCCTTTTATCCTTAACCAATACTGTTTAGCCTCCAGACAGGTCCACCACATGTGATAGTATGTTCCCTGCCGCTTTGCATTTCCAACACCTTGAGGATAAATTTGGATACATTTTCGCTAACCTAGCCGGTGCTAAATGCCACCTATAGAACATCTTATACAGGTTTTCTTCGTACGTTGTCGCTAATGTTAATTTGTAGTTTCTTTCCCATATGTTTAACCATTTATCTAGTTCTATAGAGTGTCCAAAGTTTTGGGCCCAAATTATCATCGTTTCTTTCACCGTCTCTTCTTCCATTTCAAAGTTTATTAAGTAGTTATAAATCCTTTTTATCAATTTGTCTTCCGTCCCGAGGAGTATTTTGTCAAGTGGTTGGAGTTCATTGTAAAATCCAAACTGTTCTGCATCTTTTTTATATCTTGTTTTAATCAATAAATATGGCCACCAGTCTAAGAATATTTCTTGATTTCTTAGTTCCTCATTCGTCTTTAGTTCTCCTTGCTTGGATAGAACATCTTTATATCTTACTATCTTTTCCAGGCTTAATGTATTTGGGTATATTAGTGCCTCTATTGTTGATAACCAAATTGGGATTTTCATGTAGTGTCGCTATTTAGTCTTTTCCCAGACTGCAATTAAGGAGTTCCTTATACAGTATCTTCGGAAGTACCCATGTGCTTTACTTTTCTCATCCCACAAAAAGGCATGCCAACTGTGATATTTTTTCTGATTAACATTCTACCTTTCGTACTCCTCTGTTATATTAATATTTGCTTAATGAGTAAAACTGGAAGGTATTTATGCATTTAAATATACATTGGATTAATTATTTATTTAATAAATATATAATTAATTCTTTACTGTCTTATCTCTCTGATTTTAATTGGGTAAATAACATAAACAGAAAGGTTGGCTTCTTCCTGATGCAACAGCAGCTGTCTATTAGTTTTTGTTTTTGCTGACCACATTTAAATTATTATATTATTATAGACATTTAAATTAAAATTATTATAGACATTTAAATTATTTACTTTGTTTAAATTTGGGAGATTTTGTTTAAAGTTGGGAGATTGTTTTTACTGATTTCCTTCCTCGTACCTACAGCATATTTTTTGTTGTTGTCTTGTTTCTTTTCATCATATCATTTTCTACTTTTCAGGCCAAGGAGAAACCAATGGCTGACATGAAAGTGAATAAGGAGCAGTTACTACTTGAAGGTGAGAAAGAGAATGCACTATTTAGGGCATTTAGATAATTTAGATTACCCAATCTAAAATCATTCTAATTAATTTCTAAAGTACTTTGAAAATATCTTCAGTTTTCAAGGCAGGTAAGAATTTTTAAATGTGATGTGATGTGATGTCATAAAGGACTTATATGTTGTAATATTCCATTAGAAAAACTAATCGAAGAGAAACTGGCTCATGTTCAAGACGAATTGGATTTGCTGAGCCAGGTTGCATTTAGCAAAGAGAAGAATTTTCTGAAAAGCCAGGCAGCTACATCTACTTTGTGAGTATACTTCCATTTTCTTCTGGGATAATAATATTTAGAACTCAGATAAGAAAGTTTGTTCCTTCCCAAGGATATCCAAGACATTACCTTTTAACATTTAAAATTAACTACAATAGGAAGAAAAAATGCTATTTGTACAAATAAGTAAAACCTTTCCAAGAATAATTAATTGCCCTTCTTTGATGGAGATGGACAGTTCAGAAATATGAAATATAAATAAATGAATAAGTAAAATTAATTATACATGCCTTAAGCAAAATTACACGAGACTATTAAAAACTCTGGTGTGCCTCAATATATTTTTTGAAATTTTGGGCTGTTGGAATAAAAATGCATCTGCCAAATAATTTCTCACCACAAAAACAACTAATTGCTTGATGAGATTTGACATATAAGAACTCTTATTTATACCTTTTCCATTCCAGGGAGTTATTTCAAGAGGAAAACAAAAAAGCAAAAGATTATCTTGAAGCAGCCTCCAAGTACAATTCTGATTTGCAAGAGAAATGCAATAAGTGAGTAGAAAAGTGGGAATGTATTTGGATAAGGAAACATATAATTAATCTTCTGCAGATTCATTTCCGAAAGATGAGAATTTCTAGGCAAGAGAGTAATTATCCTTGGACTATGGTGCATTATCTATTTGAAGCAGATTCAAAATGTGAATTTTATGTTATCATTAAACATTTAAAATCTATCAGGATACAAGCAAAAATCAATATTTAATTTCAATCAATCAGAATAGAACTGGAAGGGACCTTGGGGGTCTTCTAGTCCAACCCCCTGCTCAAGCAGGAGACCCTATACCCTTTGAGACAAGTGACTGTCCAGTCTTAAAAAACATCCACATATAGCTAAACCCAAATCCTGCAACCATTCTTCATATATTTTGGTCTCCAGGTCTTTAATCATCTTAGTTGCTCTTTTTTGCACTTTTCCCAAAATCTCTATCTTTTTTTATAGTGTGGTGACCAAAATTGGATGCAGTATTCCAGGTGTGGCCTTACTAATGTAAGGCTTTATAAAGCTGTACTAATACTTTGTGTGATTTGATTCTATGGCTCTGTTTATACAACCAAGGATTGTATTAACTTTTTTGGCTGCTGTTGCACACTGCTGGCTCATATTTAAGTGATCATCCACTAGGACTCCAAGGTTCCTCTCACAGTTATTGGAGTCCATTAGGACTCCAAGGTCTCTCTCAAAGTTATTGTTATTAGCGGTTATTAGCCAAAAAAGTTAATACAATCCTTGGTTGTATAAACAGAGGTATAGAATCAAAATCACGTGAAGAATTAGTACCGCTTTATAAAGCCTGAGTAAGGCCACACCTGGAATACTGCATCCAGTTTTGGTCACCAGAAACAATATATTATTGAAATATTCTAAAACAAAGATAACCACCTCTACCATCTGCAAGTTTTATTTATAATTATAAAAACTTTGTTAATATGGTCACTAGTTTTCTGCCTTCTTTTATTTCCTTTATATTTACTTCTATTTTGATCCTGTTTACATTGTTTTAACTTCAAGTATTTAATTTATTTCAGGTTAAGAATAGAGTTGGAGGTCTTTGGGATGGAGGATGACAGCATTAATGAAGATTAGCTTGTAGTCCACCATACTGCTGCAGGGGAAGAAATGTAAATACTTTTAATGCATTCTTTAAAGCTGTTACTTAACAGTTAAGGTCTATAAAGCAGGATGGGAGCAACCACTTATCTGGTATTCTAAAATAAGGGAGATGATTAATACAATAAGACTTTTAAGCAAAATTAGAATGGAATGAACTCTTTATCACAAAATTTCTAGGCTGCAACCTGTGTCCTTTGGTTTCTACTTAAAAGATGTAAGGGAGGAGGCCCTCCTGCATTCAAGAATCAATATGAAAAGATTTGGGATCTTATGCAACACTAGATAATGAGTTCATGGACACAAAATGAAACATTAGTTTCTTAAAGTTTCAATGATTAGTTCCTGTTCACTCATGATGTATCATTCCTCAAGTAAGACCTGCTCTCTGGAATGAAGTTCCCTTGAGATCTAGATGGTGTTTTCACCTACCCTGCAGGTATTTTGAAAAACACTGAAGGTTTGGTTCCATGCCAAGGCTTTTGGCCAGGCTGATTGAAGACCATTTAGGTTGTGTGGATGGGAGATTTTGTTGATGTTGTTTCTGTTTTCATCACTTTTGCTATCTTTTACTTCTTTATTTTTATTAAGATTTTTTTTCCTTGTTTCACTTTTAATTTGTGAACTGACCAGAATTGCTGGGAGGTGAGCAATATTTAAAGCTCATAAAATCAATCAATCAATATAGTCAAAGCCTCAATAAAACAGTGAAATGCTGCAGCTCTGAGAGAGTGGACAGTCTTTCTCAGTTGGCAGGAACGTTGGCTTTCCTTTACCTCCTGGTTTCTTGAGTTTGCCATTTTTAGTAGATCTTTCAAAGGAAAGACACTCCGATGGCTTTACAGCTTCCTCTCATAGGAACTACTTGGATTTGCCCATGATAAAAGTGTAATATAAAATAAATTATGTGAAAGCAATTTATTTTATTGATCTACTGTGAAGATGGCAGAAGAGCAGATCTTCAAACCACTTCTGAGGTGGTACGGCAGTGTTTTTAGGCCTATCTTGATTTAATGAATACTAAAATTAATGTTCCCTTGATACATACAAGAATAGAGGAAAGATTAAAATATTATAGAGATAATTTTCTAATTTTACATCTCTCTCTCTCTATTATAGGTTTGTGTCTATAATAGGAGCTTTGCTTTAGCACTGAGGGAAATCATCTCCGTAGAATACTGGCTGTCTTACTTCACTCTTAAATTTGTGGCAAACCGTTTGCTTTTAATAAATTTCTGTTATCTCCGCTGTCATGAAAATTGTCTAATGTACAATTTTGGTTTATTTCTTGATGTTCATGGATGCAAAATACCTCTAGATCAGTATTTCTCAACCAATATGGACTAATATACTGGCTGGAGAATTCTGGGAGTTAAAGATGACACATCTTAAAGTTGCCAAGGTTGAGAAATACAGATTTAGATATTAGAGCTTCATAAATTATTTGAAACAGAGTGCATTAACAATAAATGAAATATTTGTCATCAAAACTTTAGCATTTTCAAGGTTTGCGCACCTGTTTCAGAAACGGCTTCCAAGTTCATGGGTTTATACCACCAATATTTCTTGGCCCCTAACAAAAAACCCCCAGCCATTCCTCATGTTTCTAAAGGCACAGCTCTTTTAATGCTTCAACCAGATATCCTCATTTGTATCAATGTACTTTTCAATACAAAGTATATGAAATAGAGTTAACCGATGGCCGCACCTGGAGAAGGCACATTGATCAACTACGCAAAAGACTAACAGAGGGGAACGGCCCAGGTGGGGAGGAGGAACCTAACAACCCCAGGGACAAAGACTACACTAGGGGGATCCCGCATCACGTACCTGGGGCCTTTTCCACACTCTCAGCCGCTGAGGCCCAGCCGCCGCTGAGGCCCAGCCACCGCTGTCGCTGCCGCCGGGAACAGAAGAGGTCCCTGGCACGTCCATCCATGGCGGCAGCAGTGGCTCAAATGAACAGAGCCTGCGCCATTCGATGTGCACAAGGCACCACCCCACTTACCTACAGGACTACGCTTGTGCAATACGAACATCTCGAACACTCGATCCGAGAGGGGAGGGGTGTAATGTACTGCGCAGACGTGGCCGGAGTTTCCACTCTGGTCCAACCAAGCGGACTTTTGAACCGGCAACTGATTGGCTGCCGGATGGGCGATTCCCATTGGCTGGTTCATCCAGCCAATGGGAAATGCGGAAAGTGACACCGTGACAAAATATAAAAACCACGGCTCACTTCTTTTCCTCCAGTTACAACCGGAGCAAAAGCTCATCGTGAGTTTTGCTTGCGGCTTGAAATAAACGGGACCCATCGCGGTCATCCAAACCGACCTCGCGTCTGCTGCATTTCTTAACCGATATGGACTGGGTCTGGGTTTTCGGCTAAAACAAAATTGAAATTGAAATTAACCCAACCTCTCATAAGAGAAGTCATTAAGAATACTATTCAGATGAGCATAAACACACTCAGCAGCAACCCTGAACATCAGAAAAAGGAAACGAATAATCTATATAACACCTTGAAAAAAAAAGTGCTTGACTACTCAATCCAATACAGCAATACAACCGAAGACACGCTATAAAGATAACACTGTCACACATCAAAACATCTCAGAACCCACTAGTAGACTATTACAACTACATGGCATCAACGTAGCACACAGACCAACTAAATATCCTAAGTAGACCAAAAGACCCAGCAGGCCCCCCTGGGGGGGGGGGGGGAACCCAGGAGTCATTTACAATATACAGTGTAAAGACTACAACAGCCACCATGTAGGACAAACAGAAGATTAGCAGAACATATCCATGAACACCAACTAGCAGTCAGAAGACATAATGAAAACGCTTTAATTTTACAACACTTGGACAGACATAATACCCTGATGAGCCTAGATTAACATCAGACCAATAATAAACAAATAAACAATACCCCAATCAAGGAAATGCCAAACAAGCTAACAATAAACAGCCTAACCAAATAACCAGTAAGACTATTCCCACCAACACTTACAGGGCAAGTTTATAAAGAGACAGCAAATGCCACTTAGTACAGGGGTGTCAAACTTAAGACCTATGGGCCACATGCGACCTGCCGGGTTTTATATCTGGCCTGTGAGGCTGGGCTGGAAATAACAAAGGACCGGCCCATGGTGCCTCTGCCAGCCAAAACAAGTGCCCCCCTGCCCCATTTTGGCTGGCAGAGTGCTGCAGGAGCAGTGGTTGAATTCATATTTTTTTGCTACTGGTTCTGTGGGCGTGGGTGAGGGGGTCATGTGACTGGATGGGCAGTTTCTGTAAGCAGGGCAATAAGGATTCGGTTACAAACAACACTAGAATGTTGTTTTTTGCCTTCCTTACAGGATTAACCCTGTAAAATGGAAAAAAAAAGCAAAAGGAGATTTCTTCTAACAACAAATTCTCTGAACTGCTTAGAAAATTTACTACCGGTTCTAGCAAACCTGCTAGAACCTGCTAAATTTCACCTCTGCACAGGAGGCCAGAAAGCCCCATAGCAGCTGGAGACTCATGTCTTTAATCCCTACATTATTTATGCCAGAAAGTAAATCTCCCTCTGTCTGGAATAGCTGTTTTGAATGTAAAGAGAAAAAAAATGCATCTTGAGTCTGTGTCAAATGCTCACCAAGACCACGGTCTCCACCACCTCCCACTCCGAGATCAAGCACAACTGTGTCCCTCAATGAAATCAAGTTTGACCTTGCCTTAGTAGCACTGATATTACCTAATTTGGGTAATGAAACATTTGCAAGAAAACAACCAAACTCTTGAGAGCACCAAGAACCCATCATTTCAACCCTGAGCTACAAACATTCTCCTCTATTGATAAAATGAGAATTTAAGGTAGAACATATTTACGTGATTATAGAATTTTGTAACTAACATTATTTCTCACCCAGGGTACTCATTTTTATTTCAGCAGTAGTCACTATTCTCATATTTGATAAAATGGGATACTCTGATATTTTCATTCAATGGGATAAGGTTGCATACAGCACAAATTATTGTACCACCAACAAATGAAAAGGCGGGTGCATTCCAAATGGTAACACGTGTTATGATGAATGTTATATCAAACAGTATCACTACTTTGTTAGTCACTTTTTTGTCTAATATCACCTGTTTCTTGAAACAAAACAAAAAAACTTATTTAGTTGCGCCTGGATAAACCTTGGTCCTTCAGATGATTTGCTAAATCCTCACCATCCTGAGCTGGCACGGGATTACCTCGACCATTATGAACGTTGAGAGTCGTAGCACAGCGTAACAATGGCTGTGGGCGACGGAAAATGTAGCAGTACCCCATTTAAGGCAGTCCCAAAGTTGAGTAAGGCTACACTTGATCTATAAAGTCTGGTTGGTTTGCTTCTCTCCCAAACTCCGAGGAAACAGATTAACTGAGCTTTTTTTTCTCCAAACCATTATCCAAGCAGTGGTTAAACACGGTCGCTTCGCCTCTCTCTCCTACAGAGGGCGCTAATCTGTGGGGAATAATTCTGAAACCCGTCCTATCCCGTCGGAAATGGCCGCGAGGAGCGGCCATCTTTGTAAAGGGCAGAGGAGATCGAGCGACCCGGATGTGATTTTTCTTTTTGCGAGAATGGTAGCGGAAACGGATAGGAACAGGCCAGTTGCTTTCCTGTCGCCTGGCCCCCTTGTCTTGATTCGGAAGAAAGGAGCTGGCCGAGCGGAGAGATCATGGTGAGCGGACAAATCGCTACGGCTGCCTTTGGGTCGCTGACTCGCATCGGATCCTATAAGAGAGCAGGGATGGCGATCGAAGGGCAAGCGGGATCCCGGCCGTGGAAGAGGAACGGCAGCTTGGGGGGAAGAAGCAGAGTCTTCCGGAATCTCTTCCGAGTTTTTTTTTCCCCCATTAGTGGGACCGCTCAGTGGGTTGACCAACGGTGGAAACTGGGCTCTTTTGCAGTTTTGCAAGGAAACGGGACTTATCGGATCTGTGGGATGAGACGATTTGTCCGTTGAGCCAGACTGGCTTCTTTTGTTACCAGCCAATTTTAAAAGCTGGATAAAGAGGATTTGTCGAGGGCAAAAGGCTGAACATAATTGGGCTTCCTTGACATTGAACCCATCTTGTCGCATTCAAGGATAAGATCGCATGATCTCCATTTATCCCCAGAAAGTGTATTTTAAGATTTTCCATTGCTCAAAGTAGTGCAATTTAAAGATCAGGATTTCCTGCTGTTAACTTCTTATAATGGCCATGTCATCATTAATTCTTTCTATTTTTTCCTGGAATTCAGGATGAATTTTCTGATCCTGATTTGGCAGTTATGGGTGAAGAATCAAAATCTGAGAATGGAGAGAATGCTCCTGTCTATTGCATCTGTCGCAAACCTGATATCAATTGTTTCATGATGTGAGTATTGCTGGAAGGAATAAAAGAACTTGGTAATGGGAGCTCCTTCATACCTTATTTATTTATTAAATTTATATACCGCCCCCGCTCCCTAGGGACTCGGGGCGGTGTACGGCAGGTAAAAAATACATCAGCAACAACTAAAAACCAATTTAAAATGATTATATAAGCTGTTACATTTTAACATACAAGTTAAAAATTAGAATTAAGTTAATTTTATAAAATTTAAAATTAAGCCCACAATTAAAATAACCCTGAGGTA
>JAEANM010025090.1:0-11013 GCA_017656035.1 Myanophis thanlyinensis | reverse complement strand
GCATTACAATAATTTATTTATTTATTTATTTATTAGATTTTTATCCTGCTTTTATAAGTAACTCAAGGCAGCGAACATATATAATACTTCTTCCTCTTCTTATTTTCTCCACAACAACCCACATGCCTGTGAAATGTTACGAAAGCTCATTTTGGAAGCCCTAGGCATTAGACACTGGCTCCAATATTGACACTTCACAAAAAACAAATGGCCATAGGGACACAAACCCTGAATTTACCACTTTGCATATCCTAGTGACTATCCTACCAAGAATGTAATTTTAATCCTCCTTATAAATTGGAGCCATAGGTGACAAGCAATGACACTAAAATAAATCTTGGGCTTTTTAAATGAATGCGCGTGGAATCTGAGCAAATGAAAAAGTAGACAAATATGGGTACTGCTAAGAATCGCTTTTGTGTCAAGATGCAACAAAAAACCTGGATCAGCTTAGCAGGATTAACAAGCCAGAGAATCTTATTTTATTGCTATGGATTTGCTCAGCTATTAGCCAACCTTCTGCTGCAATTCTGTGATATTCTTTGTCAGATGAAAAGAGGAGGAGGAGGGTGGGGGGGGGAAGGCATTTAACAATAATAGTCTCTTTGAAAAGGTTTACTCGGGTCAGTTAAAGACTTAGCAGTTGTACCTGCATGAAATGTTAAGCTTGGTCAGAGTGAACTCTGGTTATTTTAAACGTGTCCTTGCATGGCTTAGAACGCAATGCAAAATCCGTCTGTTTGGATAAGCCACAGTTCAGTGCATTGTGTAAACTAGACAATGGGTTAATTCAGTAACCGGGATAAGTCTGTTGTGTGCATGCCGTCAGGATAAGGGGACAAAGAAGTCAATGTACCGCCGCACCAGTTTGAGGCCGCACGAACCAAACAGATATCTGCCTGGTGTATAAAAAAGGAATGAATGCTGCAGTATATAAAACACACCTTATGACCAGAAGAGATTAGAAAGCTGATATGGTGTTATTCCAATTGATTTTGCTGTGTATTTATACTTGAAGGTAAAGAGCAGACACACTGGAAATCAATCAGGCTCTATGCTGTATCTTCACTCCCTCCACAGTACCGGTTTGAATGAAACACTTATATCATTTTTATGGCACGTCTCTGATAGAGATGAGTGATCCAAGAGATTAATGGCTGCCACTAAGACCTTTACACAGCAACCTCCTGGCTCTGCCATCATAAAGCTTGTGGTTCTGGAGTTCAAGGTGCCCTCTAGGGAAGCTTGGCTGAGAGCAAAATAAGAGCTAAATTCATGATGGCATGATGGGGGGAAAAAAAAGATGGGAAGCGAGCCAAGAGGGTTGGTCCTTGATGACTTTGAGTTCTTGGGAGGGACAGAAAATGGAGGCCAAGAGGTGATGGTGTTTGGTGGGGCATCTTCCAGTTTTGAACAGGGTTGCTTTGAGAAGAAAGGGAGAAGTGGCACAATTGAAATCCTATCTTGCATTTCTTTTGGGGGCATAAGTTTGTTCCTTATGTGTTCATCGCCATAAGGCTCTTGCAAGCTAGGTCACTGAGAGATAGTGACTGGCTCAAATACAACCCAGAGAACTACACGGGGGATGAGAGATCTGAGCTTGTTCCATCAGTTCCAGTCCCAAACTTGCAATCATTATGCTACACTGTTTCTTCAGCTTGGATGGTAGATCTCGAAGTTCTGGTTTTAGAGCAAATCTGTTTAAAGTCCCACGTCAAAACTGAAAAACAGAGAAACTATTTTTTTTATAGTCCATTGATTGTTGATATCTGTGTACTGTTTGGAGCTTATTTCAATTTTTGACATGCCGTAATCATGCGAAGTTTATGCTGCATTGATTGCTACCCACAAGTCAACCAAAGTCCTTCAAATCAAAAGACCCAGCAGCCCGAGAAGAAAAAAAACAAACCAGGAGTCATTTACAATATACATTATTATGACTGCAACAGCCACTACCTAGGACAAACAGGCAGAAGGCTGGAAGAACACATCCATGAACACCAAGTAGCAGTCAGAAGACCTGATGAAAACTCTTTAATTTCACACAATATGGACAGACTTAACCATAGTTTCAATTGGGAAACGGTGACCACTCTAGAGCAAGCCAAGTCCAAAAAAGATAGAAAGCCTGTGCCCTCAATAGACACATAGATGTAAACAGTCTCTATGGTATATACTATGCAAAGTAGACAACAAGCCAAAAAGGGAACAAAAAGACACCTCCTGCCAGCAATCAACACTCAGATGAGTATAGATTAACTCCAATATTAACCTCAGATCAACAATCAAATAAACAACACTCCAATCAAGAACTGCCAAAGAAGCCAAGAATAAGCAACCCAACCAGAGAACTTCTAAGACCACCCCTACTAACACTGAACGGCAAGCCACTCAAATATAAACTGACAGCAAACCACACTCCTTACTTACTAGCACTGATGATATTACCTAGGTTGGATAATGCAAGAAAGCAACCAAGCTCAGAGGATCCATCATTTCAGCCCCAAGCTACAAATAGTCTCCTTTAAAATGAAGTAAAGGGTGGAAGCTTATAAAAGAGAGATCCAACCTAGAAGTAAGAAGAAATTTCCTGACAGTCAGAACAATTAATCAATAGAGCTGCGTCCTCTGGAAGTTGTGGGTCCTCCATCTCTGGAGGTTTGGGGAAAACTATAGGACCATTTGTCTGGAATTGTACAGGGTTTCCCATTTGGGCAGGGGGTTGGAGTAGAAGATCTACATGTTCCTTCCAACT
The DNA here is from genome assembly GCA_017656035.1 of Myanophis thanlyinensis. Classification (NCBI taxonomy): domain Eukaryota; kingdom Metazoa; phylum Chordata; class Lepidosauria; order Squamata; family Homalopsidae; genus Myanophis; species Myanophis thanlyinensis. The sequence continues at coordinate 8,258 of JAEANM010025090.1, read as the reverse complement.
TTGCTGTTCCATGTTCGATGCTAGGCTTGTGATCTCCTTCCTATGAAGGTGATGAGAATGTGAAGAGGACAGACTAAGAAGACAAGCAAACCAAAATCCTAAAAAAGCAAAATGCTTCTGTGGCTTTCCCAAGCGGACACATCAGTAAAGGTGCCAAAGCAACCTCTTTTGGCAAAGGGTGGAATTCAGTTAGTGTCCTTTTGTCTTGAGACAGAAGGCTACAAAAGCCACCGGATGAGTATTTCCCACTCCAGTCGCCCGCGTTCAGATAAGCAGGCGCAAGCTTGGCTGGCGGCCCAAATCTGCCAATAAAAATTAAGAAATTGATTTCCTTTTGTTTGCCTGACAGGATGAAGGCTCTTTTTATGAGACAGTAAATGCAATCCATCTCCGAGCACAGCCAGATTTTTAATTGTATTTGTTGTGCTTTCACTTACTCTGTTTTATGAGTTGCAGTCTGTATTCTTCCTGGCTCAGAAAGCTTACCCTGAGGAATGAATGAGTGCTGGATGCTGGGTTCTGTGAAAAGGTTGGGGATTTTAAACAAGGGCAGTTGGTGAAGCCAAGGGGGTGGTTATTATTTAATTGATCACATTTGCTTTGAAACCAGCTAACACACAAGCTAATTAATTGCATGAAGATGATCTAAGAAACCTCATTAAAAAAAAAAAAAAAAACGAAACCAAACCCTGAGCTAATGTGGATTTCTTACTATGAATGCTATGAGATTACATTGAAGATTTATGTCTTATTTTTGTATATTTAAGTCCGAACTTTTCACTGGGATGTCAAGACAATGCAGACGTGAACTTCACAAAAAAGCCCCGGAGACCACGAGATACTATCTGACCTTCAGTGTCCCAGACAGCAAAATATTCAAGGTGGAAGTTCAACCTCAATTTCACAGATTCCAACCCAGTTTTAACCCAGGGGTTTGCAGCAATCTTTTGGCAATGAGGAAGTCAGTCGTATTTGCCTTTGTTTGTTTTCCAGGGGTGGAGAATTGCAGTTTGCAGTATGGTAATGCCATGATATCATGCAGTGGGGACAGAGCCAGCGTTTTGCATTTTAATGTTTTATAGAAGGCGTACAAAGAATTAAAACATTTTGTAGATTTGTTAAACTGGCTTGATGGCTTACACAGACTTTAGTACTGTTTCTGGCTCCAATCCAACAGTTAAATTATGACTCTCTTCGATGATCTGCTGCCAAATGTTGGTGATAGCACTTCGGGGCCCTGCAGGAACTACATATCAACTTTTTTTTTTTTTAATCAGATTATGGACATTTAGTGGCCTGCAAGCTATGGTCCAGTTAAAGAGTGATACATAATAGAGACTGAAGCAAGAAGAGTGTCAGAATGGTGAGGTGTAGATATGTGTGTGTGTTTTACTTTTTATACAAAAAAATTTCATATTTTTGAAATATTTTTTCCTACATGTGAAAGGAGTAAAACCGATGCTTTCAGAGACATCTGGTCCCCAGAGGTTTCCATTGGTATGAATCACCTGAATTCATAGTTGGAAGCTGTCAAAAACTGACACTGATATTTCCCACTTAGGAAGAAATCAGCTTTACTGCCTGTAGACTTTCATGCAATAAATAATAAAAAAAGAAATAAGCCAACAAAACTGCCATTGATCTCTGATCATTTCTATTTTCCAGCAGCTTTTTCCAAGTAATTTTTATTAAGAATTACAAATGGAAGAAATAAAAACGAACGCAAGCTACAAAAATATAAGAATGCAAAAGGAATAATACAAACAAGGCGAACAATGTAACGGGGAAAAAGGTGGGGAGTCTCATCATCCCAGCAAGTAAAAGCATTTTTAGTATTTTATAACTATCTCATCATACAGCATATGCTCTCTTCAGCACATAACTCATCTCTTAACTAAAAAACAAAATCCTAAAGGCTCATGGTTTTTTTTTTCCTTTATCAATAAAAGTCCAGTAAGTGAAACCAACTATAGCTATTTTTTTTAACCCTTGGTCAAATAAGCCAACCCTATATTCCATCCCTGAACTTTAATTAAAAAAATCTTAATTTTTATCCATCAAAAACAGTCCCAGAACTTGTTTTCTATTCATCTCCTTTTTTGACCCAAGAATCTTTCAAAACTTTAACCAGACCTGTTTTCAACATCCAATATGAACGGTCTGGAATCACTTGGGTTATCTCAACAATCTCTCTTTCCTCTGGAGAGATTTTAATGGTCTGGATCCAGTTGTGGTTTTCCTCGTAAACCAGCATGTCAGCTTGCCATACAGCACTCGCCAGAAATTTCTTTCTATTTTCCACCAGATTTTGGACATCCCGACGCTTCTGCAGCTCGCATAGGAAAATCTTGAAGAATTATACTTTGAGAGGGTCTATGTGAGACAGTTTGCTAGCCTAGTGACCCTGGGAAGTTTTCAAGCAAGGCACCAAGACAACAGATCTCCCTGTTGTTCATCTTTAGTATCTAGCTCTCAGAGATATACTATCTCTGAACTGGGGACATCTCACTTAGCACTGCTTTTTCTCTTTCAAAGGAAAAAAAAAATGGTTTTGGAGACCTAACATTAACTTCGTTTTGTTATAAATGTTTCTCATTTTTGAGATAGCTTCCTTAAGTAGCCATGTCCTATGATATTCCATTCTATTCACTCCACTCTATTTCAATTTTGTACCCATCCAACAGTCTATTTGCAATGAATTGTTTTGGATTTGTTTCACTGTGGTCTCCTCCTCTTCCTCCTCCTCCTCCCTCCCACCCTCTCCTCCCCCTCTCCGTGTGCCTGTATGTCTGTATTTAAGGGAAAGTGTGTCTTCCTTTCTTTTTTACTATGAGGTTCTTCCTGCAAAACACTTGGCTGTTCAGATGTTCAAGCTCTCTACAATGTATTAAAACATAGAACTACTGAAACCCATTTTAGCCTAGTCTAGTATGTTGTAGGGAAAAAAAAATCTAATTGTTTTTGGATTTATCTCAGTGACTACAAATTAGCACATACCAATATTTTGCTGTCCTAATCCTCAGCAAAAAGATGTGAAGCTGTAGATTGTAGACCATTTTCCTTCTCCAATGGAAATCCAAGTAGTGGAAAATTTTGGGAGTACCGTTATGGTTGCCTTATGTTGAGACAAATATTATAAAACACAGAGGACCCTGTCTATTTTATAAGAAGGTCAATAATGCTTCTATTTACTTGTAGCACCCTCACTCCGAATGACCATCCCATTGCTAGTATTTAATGAAATCTTGTTTGGTTTTCAAACAGTGTGCTTCCCTTCTACTTGCTGAGAAAACAGAAATCTTGTAAGTCTTATAAAGATTATTGGCTCAGCATCCGTACCATGGGTAGCCACTTCCTGTGCGGTATCATCTATCACTCACGTTGACAATGGCAACTGTAGTCAAAAGGACAAAAAAGAGAAAGAAATGCAAATTTGTCAAATTCAGTTTGCAAGAAAGCTTGGGGTTGGGAAGAGGGGGAAAACGAGGAGAGAGTAATGCTTTGCTTCTGAATGCAATATCTATTATGGCTGCCAGAAATCAGACTGATTGCATCCTAACTTTATTAGCTTCCATTTGGAAGGAACCAACGGTGTTTTAAAAGTCCTGAAAAAAATATATACAAAAAAAATATTCCCTTCCATATCACACCCTCATCCCAGCCCTCTTGTTCTATCCATTATTCCCCCTATATTATGGGGTGTGCAGTTTTGCATTTTTGCCCGCCACTTCGCCCGATCTGCAATGCAACTCAAGCGTTGTTTTGGGTTTGATGCATAACGATGTGACATTGGAATCTCGGCTGACTTGTTGCAGAGTTTGACACCTTCCTTCCCTCTTCCATTCTCATCCGGGCTTGGGACCAGCACTGGCAGAGTTATTGAGAGCAGTGGTTAGAATGCAGTACTGCAGGCTACTTCTGCTGACTGCCGGCTGCCTGCAATTTGGCAGTTCGAATCTCACCAGGCTCCAGGTTGACTCAGCCTTCCGTCCTTCTGAGGTCAGTAAAATGAGGACCCCAAATTGTTTGGGGGGGGGGGCAATAGGCTGACTCTATAAAGCTGCTTAGAGAGGGCTGTGAAACACTGTGAAGCGATGTATAAGTTTAAGTGCCATTGCTATTCCCATCCCATGCCCAAGTTGTTGTTTTTTTTAAAAAAAACCCTCCTTTTCAACAATAGACTTTGGAGCTTCCCATTTGTTGTAGACTCATAGTTCCCTAAAAAGAAATTGTGCAATTTAAAACAGATCAGGTGACATGAGAAATAAATTGTTATTGCCCACCCACCCCGTACATCCAAATGAAAGGCCCAGAAAATGAAATGCATTGACTCTTCCTCATCTCGAGAGCCTCAAGACATCAGAAGAAAAATCACTCTAGGCATCATTTCTCTCTCTCTCTTCTGGTTTAACAAATTGTGTTTCTTTGATTAAAACGCCAAGGAGGGTGTTGATCTCTTTTTCTTCTCCTACGTGGAAACTGGGGCTTCCTTGCATATTTGGCTTCTTGCAAACATACAGCAGAAGGCTTTGCGGGTCTCTGTGAAACCTTGGAGTTGAGGGCTGTAAGTGTATGTCTTGATTTCCAACTGCCAATTAAATCCTAAATATCATGAGGGCAGGAGTAGACATGAATATTTTTCAGTGTGTGTGTGTGTGTGTGTGACAATAGCCTTTCTGTCCTGCCTGTGGACAACAGGGGATGTTACTGATGTCTGGGACAGCACTGGAATAGACAATTTTGGTGTCCCATCACAAATTTTGGCTCTCCCACCACAAAGTAGGAGAGGGGATTTTGGCACAGGGGATCATGCAAGTAAAAGAGTGCCTGGTGAGAATTTATCTTTTCACTCTTACATCCCTCCTCCGGTATTATTCAGCCCATTTTCAGGGAAAAGAAGCCAAAGGCCAGATTTCATTTCAGAAATAGCACCCTCATCCTTTTTACTGGATTGCCTATGTGGATATGGGACCCACATATCTGGGATCTATTTTCCAAAGCATCTGAAGACAAAACAAGAAGCAATGGATAGAAACTAATCAAGGAGACAACCAATCTAGAGTTAAGGAAAAAAAAATACTGACGATGAAAACAATTAACCAGGGGAAAGGCTAGCCTTCAGAAGCTGTGTGTGCTTCATCACTGGAAGTTTTCAAGAAGAGGCTGGACTGACATTTGTCCAGAAGGATATAGGGGCTCCAGACTGTGCTTGAGCAGGATCTGAACTAGAGGATCTACTAGAGGATCTACACATCTCTGTTATTTTGTAATACTGTGTTTTTCCTTTAATTTGAATTTTCAAATTCGTTTGTCTGAAAAGATGTTACACAACCTCTTCTGATTTGTGACTATGCATAATCTCTCTCTGTGTATGTGTGTGTGTGAGAGAGAGAGATGCATGTAGTCCCACAAGAAGCTTATCAGATCATTTTTTCTAAAGCTGATTTGAGGTTTTTCATTCCTCTGATACCCAGCAAGCATGGTGAAAGATGTGGAATAGTGGAGTAATGTAGAAATATTTACCCAAAGATAGGTAAAAACTGGGTGAAAGTTGATTTAGGCTAAGTAGCAATGGTGGATAGGAAGGAAAGGAATCTAGGAGGGTCCATAAGTGGAATCTAAAAACTGGAGAAATCCAGTCTGTTTGTTCATCTATACAATTAATCTGAGGGCAGAAATAAGATATTGTTTGTCTGTATTTAAGTTGTTTGTATGCTGCGTATTCCTGGAGGCTCTAGACAGATAACAACCTTATTATATGTTTTTTTAAAAATGAATGTCAATAAATGCATGCGCCTATACATATTATCACTACTGTAACAGGGGCCTCATATTCTAGACATAATAATACAAAATTTTCTTTGCAGGTAATAGCTATTATGTTTCTGTGGATCAAGGGGTGAAAAACCTATTGAACATAAGTGGCTTCTTGCAAGAAATTTGGAGCTGTGTATCCAGTTGGGGAAATTCATTAGCTGAATACAGAATGTTCATAAAGAATGATCTGATCCCAAAATATTAACATATTTATACAAATAGCTAACTATGAAATGAGGGTTCTTGTTGACCAATAATTTGTTTTTCATTACTGCAAGGACAGAATTATGCTTTGCATGCAAAAAATGAAAGGTTTGATCAGAGACCTTGGATAGACAACCTCCATCAGTGTTGACAATCCTGGACTGGGTAGAAAACAATTTTCTGTATTCTTATGTATCTCTTCATTTGGCAAAGATGCCAGGGAACAACAAATGCAGACATGAAAAATGCCCAGTTAGCCCCAGCTGTTCCATTCGATCACACAAGAGGTTGTTGATCTGAAAAGTGGACCCTGCACCTGCAGGAAAAATGCTTGGATGATGATGATGATGATGATGATGATGATGATGGATCTCTTTGTTTTTAGGTCCTGTGGCTGTAATCAGTGGAGAAGAGGATTCTGCCAGCCCTCTTCATCACATCAACCATGGCATCACCACACCTTCCTCGTTGGACACTGGCCCAGACACGGTGGTGATCGGTATGACCCGCATTCCTGTCATCGAAAACCCACAATATTTCCGACAAGGCCACAACTGCCATAAACCAGACACATGTAAGTAATTTTACTTTCTTTTTATATGACAAGATGGAGATAGGAAAATAAAGAAAACCAAGATCTTACTGGAGAGGAAAGATCACAGCCTTTGTATGGTCCAGAAACCAGAAGAATATATATATATTTTGTCCTGGAATTATAGCATTCGTGGATTTGTTATACAAGGTGACATGATCGATTCACCATCCAATAATCAATTCTTGTAGATGCATCATTATTCTTCTAGAAGCTCATCCAAAAAGAACATCACAAGGAAAGCTTCCATGATAACCTTTGATACAATCCTGAGTGTAGGTAATATAAGGAGAATGCAAGGCAAATTTAGTATATGAAACATTGAGAGACCTCCAGATTTACTGAATGAAATATATAAATCATGTTAGGAAGCAAGAAATCTTTCTGTCTTCAAAGTCCCCAGGTTTATAGTACCAGATATGTCCTATTAAACAGTATAAACCATCCAGCGGTCATTTCCTCGGCGACACCTTTACAAAATATGAGAAGATGAACCACTGGGCCTACTGAAATCAGAGTTGATTGTATAGGACCACCAATGTATAATCTGAAATCCTTTGGGGAAATTTGGATTTTTGAAATGTAGTCTGCAATAGGCAAAGATTCTATTCTTAAAAAAAAAAAAAAGACCTGAATGAGCAAGAATTCAGTGTCCATATTTCTAAAAAAAAAATAAAAAAAATAAAAAATGGCCTTCTTCTATTCTGAGGCACCGTAGCTGATTTTGCCGCATTTTATTTCTCTTTAAATGGAATTAAATCAGTTTACAAAGCCTTTTCTTGTGGCTCCCAATTACTGATTTTTTTTTTCTTTTTTGAGCTCCAGTGGTTCAGTTCTCTCTCCTGCCTTGATTCTCGTAGGGCAAACTGCTTTTTTATCGCACAACAACGAACCTCTTTATGCAAACTAAAAGAACATCATGAGTGTTAACTCATCCTTACCAGTTAATCAGGACTCCTCATTCCCACAACGATTTAAAACATCACAGCCCATGTAATCGCATTGCAGGTCTCCCAAAGGGGCTCCAAACCAAATCATTGTCAGCCAAACCACATGAAAAAAAAAAAGCTCCATCTCTTCTTTCCCAACCATCTCATGTGCTTCATATCCATGTGCTTCCTGTTGTCTGTGTTTCCAGTTACTAATCACGGTCATGGCTAAAGACATTGTAATGGGGCCTTTTGGATAGAATATGGGGAACAAATTTACGGGCGTCTCCAAGGCTGACAATTCAGAGTTCTGTGCTGGCCTCTTTTGTGAGATTTAGAAAACCGTGTTGGAGAGATTTTTTTTATTATTATTATTATTATTTATTTTTAGAAACTCTGCTGGCCTCTGCCAGAGTTTCTAATGTAAGGCTGAACATTATGCACCTCTATTCAGAAGTAAATCAAAATGGAATGTAATGGGAGTCGCTGCCAGGTAAGTGCATGGAGGATTTCCTACTGGGCTGATTTAATTGGCAGGCCGGAATTGTAATCAGCATAATGTGCTAAAGGCTGATCCATTAGATCTTTCAAATGTAAATCAGTAATTATAACAGGGTGATCCACTGCCTTCAGGGGCGTAGCCAGAGGGGTAGCCAGGGTGGCCAGTGCCATCTCTAAAAATGTCCTTGCCACCCCTGTTGCCACCCCTCTAAAGA
>JAEANM010025089.1:0-11013 GCA_017656035.1 Myanophis thanlyinensis | reverse complement strand
CCAAAGATGGCCACGCTAGCTCTGCCCCTTCTTGCTACAGACAAAAACGTAATCTATTTTGTGGATAGCCCTCGTATGTTATTGTTTGTGTTGACCATAATTTATTAAAGGAGCCACAATTTCTAGATTAGCACAGTTTACTAAAATTATAGTTTCTAAATTATACTTAATGCAGCACTCAGCACTCAGTCATAATGTGGTTTATTTTGTTTAAATTATTATTGTTTATTGTCAGGATTTCTATACCACCCCTCTCCCGAAGGACTTGGGAGTAAAGTATTATATTGACCCAACCAATGTGCGGTTTTGGTAGAAGACCGTAACCAACCTATTACAAAAAAGATGCCATTTGTTTGCAATTGAATATTTCTTACATGAGTCGTGATGTTATCCTGATTCTTCACTTGCATTCCTTTGTCCTACAGCACTTTGTGATTGCAGCCATTGTGCATCTTGTATCTCACATCTAAGGCCACAGTTGATCCTTTCTTTTACCTTCAAGTAATAAAATAGACACATCTGTGATACCTATTCAACCCCCTTCCATCTACTTGGTTATACATTCTTACATTCACACTTAAAAATAATTTGTGGAATAGAGATGGTACTTTGCATTGCTTTTGAAAGTCCTTTGGAATATGTAGAAGTACAAATATTGCACCTGTCTGTGTCTCATTAAAGGAGTCAAGGCTACTTTCATGTCTTTGAGGAAGCACTTCAAACATTACACTGCCCTGTTTTCTCCACTTAATATCTTTTGTGTTCCAGTTCCAGTGAAAAAATTTAGACAGTGTATTTTTGTAGTAAGATCGTTTCTTTTGTAACCCATCCTTGCAATCTTTAGAACAGAGTAATGTGCTGAAGGAAGAATAGGAGGGGAGTTGGTAAAAATCAGCTGTCTCAATTATAGTAGTATTTTCAATTAAGGCATAGCCAAAGAAAGGCCATCACTTGTTGAGATTGTATAGCAGACAATGAAGTTTCCTTTCTTGTTTCATACTAGGGGAAAACCAATATTGAACACAACATTGTCATTATACTTTAAGTAGTGGCTCTGAATTGCCAACTAATGTGTTCTAATTGCTGCTGCAAGCAGGTAGATCTATACATGGATTTGAGTGATGGAATTTTGATTAAGTCTAGTTAATTTTGGGGTGAATGGGGGAAGAGAACAAATTTAATTTGCCTTGATTTAGAAGACATCAGTCAAACCTAAGGAGAGAAAGGGCTGAAGCTCTCGACCTTCCTTACTTCTATTTTCTCTGTCTTTTGTTTATGAATTTTTAAATTAGTTTAATTTTCTTATTAATTTGTTAAATTAATTAATATGGTTTTTAAGTGCCTTAGATGAGACACTTATTTTGTTTTATTTTTCACAAACATTGCTCAGTTATTATCAGAGCAATCTAATTTTTCTGATAAATTATGCTTACCATTTGTTTTGCTTTACTTTTTTTTGCTCATGTTGTTTTAAGCTTAAGTGTATTTTCTTCTTTCAGGATTCATGTGGACTAGAGATTCATTGGCTACTATAATGGAAAAATCATGGATGCTTTGGACTTCCATTGAAAAATGGCTGCTTGCTTTGGTGTCATGGTCCTGGGGTGTCTGCCGTATTTCTCTCTTACCTTTGATAGTGACTTTTCATTTGTATGGTGGCCTGATTTTACCTCTGTTAATATTTGTATCTATCACAGGTATATTATATAAATTCCAGGATGTGTTGCTTTATTTCCCTGAGCAACCCTCTTCATCACGACTCTATGTTCCTATGCCTACTGGCATCCCACATGAGAATATCTTTATCAAAACCAAAGATGGTGTGTTGCTCAACCTAATTCTTCTCAGATTCACAGGTGATAATTCCTCATATTCTCCTACTATCATTTATTTTCATGGGAATGCAGGTAACATTGGGCATCGACTACCAAATGCTTTGTTGATGCTGGTAAACCTGAAAGTAAATTTATTATTGGTTGACTATAGAGGCTATGGAAAGAGTGAAGGAGACGCAAGTGAGGATGGCATCTATTTAGATTCTGAGGCTGTTCTAGACTATGTGATGACTAGGTCAGATCTTGACAAGACAAAAATTTTTCTTTTTGGCCGTTCATTGGGAGGAGCAGTTGCTATTCACCTGGCCTCTGAAAATTCTCATAGGATTTCTGCCATCTTGGTAGAGAATACGTTCCTTAGCATCCCCCATATGGCCAGCACTCTGTTTTCTTTTTTCCCTATGAGGTACCTTCCTTTATGGTGCTATAAGAACAAGTTCCTGTCTTATAGAAAAATATCTCAGTGCAGGATGCCTTCATTGTTCATTTCTGGACTTGCTGACCAATTGATTCCTCCAGTTATGATGAAGCAACTTTATGAACTTTCCCCTGCTCGGACTAAAAGATTGGCAATATTTCCAGATGGAACTCATAATGACACTTGGCAGTGCCAAGGCTACTTTACTGCACTTGAACAGTTTATCAAAGAAGTTATAAAAAGCCACTCCCCTGAAGAAATGGCAAAAATGACATCTAATGTAACAATAATATAATTGTAATTCCAGTCTGTCTTTCCGATACAACTGCATTGTACCTGGATTTGTGGGAAGTGATCATTAATTACCATTTTTAAAACGTGTATTCTGTCTGTATTTATCTTTAAAAAGTGAAATTAAACATGGAGATATCTACTGATTTATGATCCAACATAGTTTTTACACTGCATTGTAAACAAATAAAACTTCTATTTGTTTTAATAAAATTAGTTCTTTTTTATTTTAGGAAAAGACATTTTAACACATTTGTTGTTGAATGTTGTGTTCTGAATTTGAGAGAAGAATAAAACAGTTCAGTAGAGTGTTTATGTTAGCTCCATGGATAAACATGGTTTGCAAAATATATTTGGCAGTCTGTTTTCAGAGAATCCATAGACAGATACTAGATTAGTCTGTTACTAAAATTAATCTGTATTTTCAACCCCTGTTTCTGCCTGATTAAGGCCTCCAGGGAGAGGCATGTGGATAGATCCTTGCAATGGTGAATACTTCCTTGAGAGAGGAAGTCTGAAAGAGATAAGAGTCTCTACCTCAAGAAACTACTGCTGGATCCCTGTGATTTGGACAATTTTCATCCAGTCTCCAGACTTTTATTGGAAGAAATGGGAGAATGTGATCAGACTACAGCTCCGAAGCTGGCAATCAGGTTTCAGAACCTGTACAGTACTGAAACAACTTGGTCGTCCTTGATTTATGACAGATGGCAGTATATCCATCCTGGCCCTTGGTGATTTTATAGCTTTTCATACTGTTCATGTTGTCCTGGTCAAGTTTAAAGTTTTGCGTATAGAGAGCACTATGTTCCTGTGGTTCCTCCTCTAAGTCTAAAGGTTGCATTCAGTTTGAGGGCAGAGTCATGTCCTAGATCCCTGCTTTGAAGAGTGCCACTAGGCTCCTCCCCTTTTTCTTTTTAAATATATACATCAAGGCCCTATGACTTGTTGCTATGGAAGGACAGACTTCAGCTCAACCTACTAGGATAGTTACTGTGGATTTAGGTCCCATAAGATCTGGGCTGGAGATATTTCAACTTTGAATGTACTGCCCTGCTTGGATTCAGCATGCAATTTTGTAGTCCTAGACTCAGCTCCTGTTCAAAGAGCAGGTGATATCTGTGAGCACAGGGACTTTTACATAACTCTGTCTTGTACACCATTTGTACCTTTTCCTGGACTTCTCCCAGTCATTCATCCTTATCATTCCTGAGCGAATTACTGCAACTGTTCCACCTAGGGTCTGCCCTATGAAGACTACTTGGAATCATCAATTAGTCTAGAATGCAGCTGTGCGGGTTAAAGGCATTCCTCAATATTCATGTAACCTCTACATAGGTTTCTAGTTCCAGTTCAAAGTGCTATTTGTCACCTGTAACATTGGAGTGAATTGTTTATGGGACTGCATTTTTCCAATGGTATCTTCCAATCCCACATGTTCCTACAGAAAGGGCCCAAGATGAAACAATGCCATTTTGTGGGACCACAGAAGCACACCTTCTCAGCAATGGGCCCTAGCCTTTGCACTTGTCTTTTTCCTCCTGGCACACCGCTATACCCCAGCACTGCAAGCTTTAGAAAGGTTAAGATCTGGCCTTCCCCCCAGCCCTTGGGGCAAGAGGAGCAAATTTCCATTTGATGGGATACAACAAGCTTTTTGTTTTGATCAACATGTAATTGTTCAGCAGTATTTTAATGGTACGTGTTTCTTTTGTTTTGAGTTGTGTGGCTGTACAACTAATCATAAAGGAAACTATTTTAGACTAGAAGCAGAGAGCAGAAAAGACACAGGAATTTGAACCTTGATTTTACTGTAAATAAGCCTTGCAATTTCTGGAATTCTTAAATAATAGTTGATGGGTGTGATATTTCATTTATCAGAAGCCTTTTTTGTGTGTGTGCTGACTGCCCATTTGTCATTTTCCAGTCCATCTTGGCAGGAGAAATCTGGCAACTGTTACTTTAATACATATAATTAAATCTCCCAAGTTTAATTTAATTTTATGGTACACAACATATTTTAATATTATTAATATTATAAATACTACTAAGGGAAAAACATTGGAAAGACTATGTAAATAATTTTTACTGCTCATTTTGTATTTAAATAAGAAAATGTATATTTAAAGATTATAATCATTTTGATATTACCGTACAGTCTCAAAGGCAGGTAAACTTGGTCATGCCCAAGACTTCAATTTTCAGTGCTGGTATTGCAAAATGAACTCTGTATATTTTCCTATGGATTTTTATTTATTTTCATGAGGAAGTCCTGGTTCAAATCTGGGTGCTCCCTCCCCTCTGGGAGATTGACATTGCCTGATACAAAGCTATGTTGCAGCCAGTTGTTTACTTTGGATAAAAGAGTGGGTGTTGCTGAGAAATAAAAGAACGTTGAATTAGCATGATCTGCCGTTTGGAAGGCATAGCTCTCTATTGAAATATAAAGTTAATGTAGATTTTAAAAATTGCTGTAACAGAAGTGTCATATTGAGAATATGGAATGGATATATTCCAAACTGAACTTGAAAATGCTTTTATGGGTCACAGCACAAGAAATATTTTATAGGAAAAAAAACAGCAGGTTACGAGAAACAAATATATAATGTTATCGCTACTGCAGAGCAACAATACAGTACAAAAATGGAAAGATTCTGAAATATCCACAATGGAGTAATGGTTGGTGAAGATGACGGAATTGGCAAAAATGGCACAACCTTTTGTTTTGAGAAACATCAGTTACTCCATTTGTTAGTGACTTTAAACTTCTTATGGACATTTTACTGAAAAAAGAAAAAATGAGCTGATGATTTAGGGATTTGATTAGTACAAAGAGTAGATTATGGAAAGAGAAAGAAAGAAAAAGAAACCTTGATGTAATCTTAGAGGATAAAATAGAAATGTACTTAAAACTATTAAAATTGAAAGCCATTTATTTTCTCTTATCAGCACTTCTTTTTCCTTTTTCCTTCTTATCTTTTTTTCTTTTCAACTTTTCAATATTTTTTTCTATTTCTTCTGTCTTTAGTTTAAAATGTATATTGTTTTAATTATCTGAGAAACCATTAGATAAACATTTTCAGAAACACAAATTAGATAGATAATTGACATGTTGATAATTGAGAATAGGATACTGAAAGTTTAATTTTTTACATTCATCTCTAATTCTCCATGCAATTCTCCGTGCAATTCATTATCAAAAAGGAAGCTTTATATATGATTACAGTGGGGAACACCCTTTTTTCTAGGTTTTATATAGAGATACTGTGTGTTCTATGTGTGTACTTATGTTTACATATACGTAACACAAATATAAACTGAAAATATTCTGGGTTTTGAGCAAAGAATCTTTAATTCGTCTTCAGGAAGTAAATTCCAAAGTATTGGAAAACTACGCAAAGTTTGGTTTGGATTCAATTCAATTCAATCCTTTATTGTCAATGCACAACATGTGTGCAGCGAAATTGAGTGAGCTTGAACAATTTGTGAATGCAACAATACGTATGTGGGAATTTAACCTTCACTATTATTAAATTGAATTATTTGCTCCATACAATTCATCTAGTGATGATTCAAGTTTTTTTAGAAATTACTTGACTTTTTCCCCTTAAGTCAGTCATTCTCTCTAGAACCATTTAGACATCAAAATCTTAATACTTTAACACATAGTTTAAAACTCTCTTTCCTGATAAATTATTGCCAATATTTTTAGATGCAGCTAGGTAAGATTGTTTTTTCATATATTTTACAGATACAATAATTCTCGACTGCTTTGAAACTCATCGAATTTGTACTCAGTGCATTTTGACACAAAGCTTTTGTCCAGGATAATGTGAGAATAATGCTAGACTATTACCGTGGTTCTCCAGAAATAGGTATTCTTTCATAATTACTTAGGAATTGATATTGTAGCATTATGTTTATTATGTGGTTTATTTAACCCTAATCCTAACCCTTTTTTCCTTGAGTTTTTCAGACATATTTAATAACCTTGAAGTTTATCATATTTTAAAAATACATAATTTGCATATTGTGATAGCAGAGCAAGTTTTGTGGGTCAGTAATTTCCTGAGCCTGTAATTAAAACTTTGATTAATCTTTTACCAATATTTTTGAGCAAAACCTTTTTAAATACATCATCTTGGTCTAATGGTTAAAGCACCAGGCTAGAAGCAGATAGATTGTAGGTCCAGCCTTAGGCATAAAAGCTGTTGGGTGATTTTGAACCAATCACTCTCAACCCAACCAACCTCACAAAGTTGTTGTAAAAAAAATAGGAGGAGGAAGTATATTAGGTAAGTTCATCACCTCAAGTTACAAAATCATAAAGGCAGGATAGAAATCTAATAAATACATAATATTTTTCCATATGCAAAATTTGTTTTCTGTTTACATTATCATACAGTATTGGAGGGAAAGGACAGGAGAAACAATGTTTCCAAGTAAATATACCGTACTATATATTTGAAAAGAAGAAATACAGTATACCTAATAATAGTGGCAGATAATTTTTTTTGTTTGTAATTGCTTGGAGGAGGTGGGTTATAAATATAAATTGGAGTAACTTTATGAAAATTAATATCTAATATATGCAATGAATTTTCTAATTATTTTCCTGTATTAATTGATTTAGACATTGATTCACTAATTAAATTACTTAATTTTCTAATTACTTTCTAACATATGCAATTAATTTTCATTATTGCATCGAGAAGTGTAGAAGAATTGTGCTGAAAGAACTGTGAGTCAGGTAGGTTCATAGAAAATATATAAAGCCCTCTTAATTTTTATTTCTTCTTGAAATAGTCACTTGAAAAGTTTATATAGTACTTAGCTTAAATGATTGCACAAGTTTATTAGGCTCAGTTGTAATGACTAATTTGTGCCCAAAATTTTGTACAGATTACTGTTTGAAACTGCAAACCAGTGACTCATAAGTAATTCATGGTACTCTGACAGTCAGTCTTAGGGTATTTGTATATTGGAACACTCCATTGACCTTTTGCTGTTTGGAAGAAAGTTCCACTGGGGCTTCTCGATGTGGACAACAAAAATTCAGACAACCATTAGATGGCAACAAAGTGTTAAAAGTACATTTCTTTTGCCATCTAGTGGCCATTGAGAGTTTTGAAGACCAGAACCAAGTAAATATAGAGATTATGTGTGACAGTTATATGATGTTCTATTATGCCAATAGTCATTTATCAAAATTTATATGTGACCTGATCAAGTAGATATTTAAAATATGCGCCTGGATGCGAAAGGGGGAGAGAAATATAACTTGACCATTATTGCATTATTTTAGTTAATATTTTGTAAAACAAAAATTACAATGCTATCATTAAATTTTGAAATTGTAAATGATAATCTGCTGATGTGTCATTAGCTGAGAAATTCTCTTTGGTATGGTATTCCCTCACTAATTTCTTCTAGTATTATTATGATCATATATACAGTAATACATTTTAGGTAATCCTTTCATTTGGGAAAGTTAATACTGTAACACTATTAATTTTTTGGAGTAAACTAAAGGATAGGTAAAGATTGTGCAAAGTTTTTTTTTACAGATCTGTATTTTGTCCAGCCTTGCGTTATTATCTTTAGCAATTATATTTTACAAATCTTTCCCCAACTGCTTCCTAAATTTCCAGTATTGTAGCCTAGAAGAGAGAGATCTTTTTCAGCAACTTTGAGTGTTCTTGAGCTCTTAAACACAGGGGTTTTTTTAATTGGGGAGAAGGAGTTCTTTAGAACAGGCTCAAAATACCCTTTCTCTTCAAAAGTCACTGTTTTAAATTTGACCTTTCCCCCTCGTTGTTGACCTACTTTCACAAAGTGATATCTGTCCACATCATTTGCACTTACAGAGCCTGCAATAAATCATGTAACACATTCCATGGCAGTAGTGGGAGTGGTGAGGGGTGTATGCATAAGCCAGTGGTGGTGAACCTATGGCACGCGTACTGGAAGTGGCATGCAGAGCCCTCTCTGTGGGCGCACGTGCCATTGCCCCATCACAAATTGGGATATCTGGAGAAGGGGCAGCCAGCACAGGCTAATCAGCGAGCTGCATTGCTTTATGCGTTCAACACAGCGCCTGCTTCATCCTGACCTCTGTGCTTCCCCGGATGACTTCCAGTTTGCCATCACTGGCTAAGCATTTTCAAAAAGGGATTGAAGTCAATCAAAGTTAAATAAATATTCAGATTTTCTGAAATGTTACATGGTGTGTCCGTGTGTAAGAGAAAACTTAAACGCTAAGTTGAACAGTCCTGCTGTTTCCTGTATGTTCAGACTGTGAGTAATATATAATAAAAGAATTGCTTACATTTTCATTCTCATTTTTCTTTGCATTAAATTTTTACTCAACATCTACATTTGTGTAGTAAGTGATGCTTTAAAATTGGTACCTAACTTCCTCTTCCTGTGTATGGTCTGCTTTAAATATTATATACTTTGCTGCTACGAGAAGACCACCCTCTCCTAGAAGAATGAAATATTTTGAGAAATATTTAAAAGGCAGAATATTATATTTCCCATGGGGAGGAATGGAGAAGCACGCTCTTGAAGACAGAAAGAGACATCCCCCACCTTTCTTAATAGCCCCCAGCATATAAATTTTTGCTCATTAAGAAAAACTAGGCCATCCTATCTACAAAACAAAAGACCTTCAGCTCCAGGATGATGGGATTAAGACATGTCCAGAACATAATAGAATTAACACACTAGCAGCAGACCTCACTACATTGCACACTCTCCTAAAGACATTGCAACAGCCAACCTCAACCAAACCTGGGAACTCAGAGAAACCCCTAAGATTCGTACATGGCTCCATGGGAGTCTGACAACAACCAATAGAATGTATGTTGTTGCACAGGAAGAGGAAGTTCAAGTTCAAAACCCAAAAGAAGGTATAAATATCCCCCCCAACTCCATCTGGTCAGCTTCACCCATGTGGTTCTGCTTCATTCAACCATCTTTCCAATCAGCCTCCATGTTTTCAGTGTCTTTCTCCCAGCTTTGAACTAGATGGATATTTCTACCAACTCTGCTTGCTGCTAATTTCTAAATTTCAAATTAAAGTATTGTGCCTGTCTTTTTTTCTAGTGCTCTTTTAAAATTTACATGATTTATCTATTTAAAATTGCTCTTTGGGACAGACTGAAATTGGTGCTCTCAATGGTCCTGTGGAAGATGCTTTGAAGAACTTATTTCATAGTAGCTGTCTCCATACGGCAATGTTTTATGTGGCATCCATTTGCTGCCTGAGTTGATGCTTTCCTCTGTATAATTTCTGAAAAAAACTATTTATAGCCCTGTCCAGAGGGTGGGGAATCCTTCTGTATAGAAATCAGCACAGGACTGACTATGAAGAGGCCTGTTGGTAAGTAATGAAATAATACTTCTCTGTGATCAATATTGTATTTGCCAGTCCTTAACTGTGACCAGATGTATATTCACCTGTGTGAAGTGATTTTCTTTTTGGTTCCCATGAAGGGAAGATTCTTATTTGACTAGCTCCATGGTATTTGAATTGCAAACTCTGAGAATCTTTGGTTTCAAAGCAGCTTCTCAAAGCACATAGAATGGCTTTCTGAGCCTCTACTTTATTTGAGAAAATTTGGAGAGGAGATGAAGTGCAGGAGGAGGAGAAGGCAACGGTTTGTATTTTCACAAACATTGAAGGAAACGCAGAACCTGAGTGTGACAGGTTGTGACTAGCTGAAGTGGCTGCAGATTGAAAAAAGAAAGAAAGAAAGAAAGACCAGACTAAAAGCAAGAAATAAAGTTTTATTGAATAATTTTGGACACTTGGGAAGCATCAGGAGGAGTAACCCATACCATAACAATACTACCTACAATGTTGATCAAGTTTCATATCCTACCAGCCTCTTTCCTCACTCCACACTCCCATTGCTTAAATTGGTTTTGGGCAAATAATTAAAAAAATAGATGTATAGCTTCAGCATCAGCAAGGGATGATCACACATTAACAAGTAATAGCAACATTGTTGAGTTTCTAGCAGTATGGATGTCTAGATAAGGCAAAAGCAGAAAAAAGCAGTGAGTTTGTTATTTTACAGCTCACAAAAAGCAAAGAAGTTGCTAGCCTACAGTCTAGCTAATATTTCTTTGCTGTCCTGTGCGTATTGGAGAAATTTGGAAGTGCCTGTGGCTATTTGACTTTTACCACACAGCATGAATTCTTATGGTAGGTCAACTAGAAGTTTCCTACAGCTCCCTTCAGGATTATTCTTTCAGTCTGCTGAAAAATGGCTTGGGCTTCATTGAGAGGAATGATCTGTTACTAGATACTTACCAGAACTTTATGCAAAGATTTAGAGCTGCATTTGGCAATCTGACTTGGAAATATTTACAAGCAGCAAAAGCAACCACAGAATTTATGAGTACATATCAGATTTCAGTTATATGCTAAAGGTGTTAGATAGATAGATAGATAGATAGATA
>JAEANM010025088.1:0-11013 GCA_017656035.1 Myanophis thanlyinensis | reverse complement strand
ATACAATTAAAACGATTAAAATAATTAAATAAACGGCTGATTAAATCATTTTAAAATTCAGTTTAAATGACTAAAAAACAAACCCCAAAGTTTAAAATAAATTTATATAAAATTTAAAATTCAAGTTTAAAAGTTAATTAACCCTTTGGTATCAAGCCAGGCTGAAGATGAAGAATGTTACACCCAAGACCAATAAACAAAAACAAAAAAACCAAATATAGGTACCAAGTGCCACTATATATACGTTAGGTGCTCAAGAAGAGAGAGAAACCTACTGAACTGAAATACTGTGTATCAACAAACTGGATTGATACTCAAGACATTGAGAAGGGATCTAAGGCCAATGGCATTGATTGTTTAAGTCTTTGTAATCTACTGAACCCAAAAATGCAGTGGGATATATGTTAAATGTTAAGAGAGATTACTACTCTAAAGTCACTTCCTTCTCTCTCCACCCCACCCCCCCCAAGACATGCCCTTTGATTTTTCTTCTGCATGGTGTAGTCAGGTAAACAGAAGGTTTGATTATCTATATACCAGTAGTATCTGCTCTTTTATAAAACCCGTCTAACTAATCATTGCTCAGATGAGATTCCTGCTTTCAGATGGACTCATACAAATAATACAGCCTCCGCCATCATCCACATTGTACTGGCAATGCTACTTTCTCCTGGATGTTTTTCAACTATCAGGTCTACAAACTTATTCCTTGGTATTCCTTGGTATTCATTCACCTATCCAAATACTAATTAGCCCAATTCTTCTTAGCCCATACAAAATTGGCTAGGTGAACGGCCACTTGCTGAGTCCATTTAATGAACCCTGCCTAAAAGCGCAACAAAATCCTGGTTTAATGTAATGTGTAAATACAGCCATTGTCTGCATCTGGCTGCATTAACTGGATAGTGAAGCAATACTCATTATTTTTCCCTATTTTTTGAAAACAAGGCATGAATTGTAGTAGCTATTGAGGTCCAGTAGATGGCGCTAGCAGCAAACTGCAGCCCTAATATTGGCTTCTTTGCTATATCCGTGACTTCACCTTAGTAACATCTTATTCCTTTATCTTTCTTGGGTTGGAAAAATCCCTTGTCCTGTACCTGGCACAATGATCTCACTTTACTAACATCACCACTATTCTTAAGGATTGGTTGGGAGATTTTACCAATGTTGTTGGGGTTTTACCAATGTGGCATCTATTCTCCAATCCAAATACTGTATCCACGTTACTCTTCCTTGCTTGTAAAAAGAGTATAAAAATAATAAATGCTATGTAGGTAGCCAGACATCTTTGCACTCTGACATGACTGGTTATTGAACTCCTACAATGAATAAGTCTGAAGTGGGTGAACAAAATTTTGTTTCTTGCAAAAAAATTTGCTTCTTTGCAAACATAGCTGTTCCTGTGAAATTATGTGAGAACTAGTTAATGCCAAAGGGGGTTACTACAAATGAATGATTATGCTTTCTCACTCTAAGAGATGAACAATTTTGCACCAACATGTTGAGAAATCTCTAGAGCCTAGCACTTTATTTTTAGATTTCAATTGTTAGAAAAAGGTTTAGTTTTTTTGTTATCTACACACATACATACACATAGAGATGTGGCTGCTCTTTTATAAGTGGAAACACCTTACATTCAACTTGTAGGCAAATCCACTGTCCTACTCTTACCTCAGATTTCTAGATACAATACAACACAATACAATACAATACAATACAACACAATAGCTTTATTTGGCCAAGTGTGATTAGACATTAAGAAATTTGTCTCTGGTACAGAAGATCTACAATTTCTCTAGAAATTTCTCTACAAATTCTCTATAAATCTAGAGGCTTGCTTGCCATTGCTCTACAGTGAAGGCTTTCTTGGATTGAATCGGATTACGTTTTCCATCATTTGAATTATGTATTTGTATGTAAACCTAACAGAAACACATTTATTTAAATACATACACTCGTAGAATTATGATTAATTCACCACAAACTTAATTGCTTTCACAAAAACATTGCAAGCAGGGCTTTTGTTAGCAGTTCTGACCTCAGCATGCTGGTACCTGGCTAATTGGCATTTGGTGAAAAGAAAGAGTGATAATTAGCATGGCTGGGTTTGAAAACTGTCACTCATTTCAAGAAAGGATGAATGATTCTTGAACTCACCTCTTCTATCGCCCTCCCTCCTTAATCAGAATGACATTTGCAGATATAGTCTATTCTTTTGGCTCTGTTTATTGGGGAACCATTGGGACAAACACTAACAATAATCAGTGTATTATTATGGCTAAAATCCCTGAATGTTTTGTGTCTAAAGAAAAGGAGCCAATTTCAGGCTTACAGAATAAAAAAGGCATTTACTAAACCATTATCCACAGCTGGAATAAATAATTATTTGGCAGGCAGGAACCACACCAGCATGATAAAAACCAAGCATGCATACATGCATTGTACATTAGATGTCCTATTTTTTCCTTCTTTCTTTTGGTTTGGAAAAGGATGGAAAACTGCCAGCCATTTTTAGAAACATTGCAATTAACTGTGGTGCAATTGGATAAGTTTTTCACAGCTGGAAAAAGAGACCCAGGAACTACATGGAGTTCTAGGCTGCAGGTTGCCTGTTCATTAAAGAAAATATTGTAACAATATTTTGCCAACTTTATGAACAACAAAGGGAGGACTTGCCCCCCTCCCCTGCAGTTTAGCCTGGCACCATGCTCTTGGGAGTTTTCGTCTTTTCCTTGACCCTTTTCTTATCTGTCGCTTTTGAATAAAATAGTATTTAGTCAACATTAAGACACAAGTAATAGTGTCCCTGGTACAGATAAGCAGAATCAGGTGTAGAAGCCCAGTCTGTTTTTTGCTGATACGGAAATTGTGGGGGCACAGTGTTCATTAGCATCTCCCCTTGAAATGGGCAGCAACTACCTGGATAATGTAGCCTGGGAAGAACATTTTTTCCCCCTGTCCAAAGGCTGGACTTGGCTTTTGCCCTCCAAAATATAGGCAAGGTTTGAAGCAGCCTGGATACAGAATACATTTGATTTAGTTTGCATAGAATTGAACTTAATGAGACACTGTTGTATGATGCAATGTCAAGATGATATCCATTTTATAATTTCTTAATAGTTTTTTTTCTTGCCCCCCCAAACTACACTATTTTCAGATGTGTGTGTATGTGTGTGTGATGTGTGCAACTCTTTTCTCGATGAAATTTTTGAGTTCATAATTGAAGGAGCTATTTTTTCATACCGTATTATTGTAAATGATTCTCCATCATTCTGCATGTTATAGAACAGTGTTAATAAATGTTCTTCATGCATTAAATAATTGCTCCATCTCAAACTGAAACCTCTCCTTGGATAGCAACTTCTTATGGGACTCTGGGCTGTCACATTCAGCCTGAAGCCTCAGTTCCCCCCTTACTTTTAGGGTAAATAGGAACAACAAAGAGAGTCAAATTTCTGCAGCACTTCTAATATTGCAGGACATACTGGCATGAAATGTGAGAAGGGACAGGAACAAGAATACAGATAGTCCTTGACTTACAACAGTTCATTTAGTGACTGTTCAAAGTTACAATGGCACTGAAAAAAGTGACCTATAACCATTTTTCACAATTACAACATTGGTAGCACCACCATGACCACATGATCAAAATTCACATGCTTTGCAACTGGTTCATATTTATGACCAATTGCTGTGTCCCAAAGTCATGTGATCCCCTTTTGCGACCATCTGACAAACAAAGTCAATGGGGAAGCCAGATTCACTTAATGACCGGGTTACCAACTTATCAAGCTGCAGTGATTCACTTAACAATTGTGCCAAGAACTGTCATAAAATGGGACAAAACTCACTTAACAAATGCCTCCCTTAACAATGTAAATTTTGGGCTCAATTGTGATTGTAAAGTCGAGTTCCCCCTGCCAATCCAGATGTTATGAATTAACAGGATCCCAGTGGGCAGGTGGACTCCATTCTGGTAGGACAACCCAGACACAAGGAAATTTCATTTTTCAGTATCTAGCAATGAATGAGCAATGAATGGAAACACGAGAGATGAAACTGCTATGT
Organism: Myanophis thanlyinensis; assembly: GCA_017656035.1. NCBI lineage: Eukaryota > Metazoa > Chordata > Lepidosauria > Squamata > Homalopsidae > Myanophis > Myanophis thanlyinensis. The sequence goes on along the minus strand of JAEANM010025088.1, from coordinate 6,942 downwards.
ATACGGTGGTAGCTGAGTGGCTAGTAAGCACAGTGGCAACAAAGAAAAGCAGAAAGAAGTGAGGGAGATCACACAGCTCAAATTGTTCAGAGAAAGTTTGAAGAAGAGATGTGTAAACCAGAAAGGAAAAAAATTCAGGCGGACAGAGAAAAGAAAAAAGAGGAGGCAGCTTCATAATAAAAAGGTACGGTATCTCTAGACAGGAAGCAATACAACCCAATATAATTATGCAATATAGAAAAAAAAACATACAGTCTAATCTGGTAGTTGGGAATCAGGCTGTTTTCTTGCCCCTGACTTTTTATACTGGTAGTCCTCAACTTATGACCACAATTAAGCCCAAAATTGCTATTTCTGAGCAAGACAGTTGTTAAGTGAATTTTGCCCCATTTTATGACCTTTCTTGCCACAGTTGTTAAGCAAATCACTGAATTTGCAAAATGACCCCAGGACACTGCAATCGTCATAAATATGTGTCAGTTGGCCAAGCCTCTGAAATTTTTAAATCTATATTTTTTATTAGTTTACCAAGCATCTGAATTTTGATAACCTGAACATGGGGATGCTTCAACGGTCATAAGTGTGTGAAATGGATCATACGTCACTTTTTTTTCCAGTGCCGTTGTAGAACTTTGAATGGTCACTAAATGAACTGTTGTAAGTCGAGGACTATCTTTATTACTCCATCTGCCTTAATGAGAAGTTGCTACTAAGTTTGTGCACCCCGGTCTCGTTTCAGGAGCAGAGAGGATGGCAACTGCTGGATTAGCAAGACAACAGCAGGACCGAGACAAATTCGACTTTGGTCCCCAAGGCCTTCAGCAGTGTCCATCAGTGATGTGCCAATAAGGAGATGCCGAGGCAAGGTGTACAATTGTTGTAGCCGAAATCCTCGTGCGTTTAGGGTAAAGAAAACACTTAGACGCTGGTTGGTCTAGATGACTGCGAGGGTGCCCTTTTATTTCGTTCGCGAGTAAAACTCATGATGCATTGAACTAAAGCTAGCGATGCAGGCGGGCCGCTTGTTTTATATCTTCCCGCGGCTCCGCCTGTCACTAGCTTTATTTGCTGGCGTGTCCTGACCGATCAGGACTCTTTGGGCCGGCAGCCAATCGGCTGTTGGCCCGTAACGCAGCGCGGGCGGACCAGAGGGAAAACTCCGCCCACGCGTGCGCAAACATAACACAATAAGACTCTTTGCACGCTTACAACTGTTGCAGCATCCCCACGGTCACACGATCAACATTACAGATGCCTGGCAACTGGCATGTATTAATGATGTTTGCAATGTCCCCGGGGTCACACAATCCGCTTTTGCAACCTTCTGACAAGCAACGTCAATGGGGAAGCCAGAGTCACTTAACAGCCATGTGACTAACTTAACAAATGCAATGACTCACTTAATGACTGTGGCAAGAAAAGTCGTAAAATGGGGCAGGACTCACTTAACAAATGTTTCACCCAGCAATATAAACTTTTGGCCTCAATCAGAGAACTATCTGTACTTCAGTCCATAGAACTTTCAAAATAAACTGGGAATCAAAACGGTCTACATAGATTATTTATTTACATAAAATAGGAAGCGTTTGGCAAACTGTGTCCAACTGAATTACTTAAAAAAAAGGTCAGATCTTTTTTAAGACTATGGAAAGAACTCTATACTGCTAATGCAAAACTATTAGCAGATTTCTCTCAGATTTCAACAGTGGAAAACAATGCTGATGAGTCTTATTAGGGATGAGATCCCTTTAAAAAAGACATTTCTGAGTGTAACTTGCCAAGTATCAAATGCACCAATGCTCTCATGTTTGAAGTCATTCAAGATATATATATTTAAAAGAGCTCTTTAAGGGCTCCCATGTTTTAATTTATATTAAAGGTTTACAAATATGAACTTAAATATATTCATCATTTACAGAAGCAACTGTTGGAGCATTAAATTTGGTTGGCTTAATCCAGTAATTTTTCAATAATAATTCAATAATCAAAGATTTGGTATACAGCCTTGCAAAACCTCTAAAATTCTCAAACAAAAGTTTACGAAGTATAAATTCCATCTTCCATACATTCCATGTATGTATGTATGTTCAATTTATGACAAATAGAGCTGTTCCTGAATTAATTTTGGATGACAAAATGATTAATTTTGCCTTCTAATTATTAAGCAGTTACCTAAGAAAATTCATGATTAAAAGGTTTGATCATTTTTGTATTTCTTAATTCAGACACCTCAGACATGGATTAAATCCTATCATACTTCATTATTCTTATGCTCCAAATTACATGCGATTAACAATAATTATTATAATTGAAATTTCATAATTTACATAACAAACAAGAAAAGTCAACACATTTGATGGTTGGTTTCAAAAGTCTGTTGTTTTCCAGCAAGAAGAAATATATTTTAAACGTAATATAACCTAATAATTCTCCCAGCTCAAAAGCTTATTATAGAAAAATAAATTCCTAGAAATGTGTTTATGGAATATAACTGCAATTCAAGAACTGATTGGCTGGAGTGGCATATGTACAAAGCTTTTGGAAAAATCCCCACACTTCAAAAGGGTTCACATTTCTTTGTCTGGCTCCTGATGTGTTTTTGCTCATTAGGTCATCATTAAATCTGCTTACAGAAGCTTCAGGTTTTCAGGCAAATTCAGATGACAAAGCCAAGAGTAGAAAGTATGAGATCCAACAATTTCAAAAGTGAGAGAATACACCTGGGACCAAATGCAGACCCTGTAAGACTAATCCAGACAAAGCTTTGATTCCTTCACTGAAGTGTTGTCAGGCATCTCCCTTTCTCCTTTTTGAGAGCTTTTCTTATTGGATTGCTAGAAAGAATTTTCCTGCCTTCCCCCACAAAGGTCAATGAAAAGAAAAACAAGTACCGCTATCACAACAAAAACATTACAAACTTTACAAATAAAATTACAGAGCGTTTAATGGAGAATTTTGATAGATGCTTTCTGAAACAGGTATTTTGGGGAAATACCACACTGGAGGTGGCTACTACATTGTTAGCAAACCCCACCTCCCCTCTCTGCATCACCCCCCCACTTATCTTTTAATCCGTTACTGCTGTACTTTCATTATTTGTTTCACTGTTTTGTTACTGTTATGTTTACACTTTTTGTTTTTATTGCTGGAAGCCACCTAGACTAGCCCCCCCAGTGAGATAGGTGGCAAATAAATTTAACAAATAATAATATTCTTGCATCCCGTCACAATACCCTTAACACCATCTAACATCAACATCTGCCTATCCTAGATTCTTGGAAAGGACTTGATAGGCGGACAAAAATTCCAAATCCAGCCTGAACATCTGGCTGACTGTGTGACAAACCATAATATTTGGAACAAACACCCGAAAGTCTCCACATTCAGCTAACACAATCTAATATAACTTTGCATGAAATTCTCCTGGAAAATACTCTGTTTATTGCTGTTGAATCCACAACTTCTAAAGGCAATCTGTTCCACTGGTTAATTGTCCTCAGTTAGGATGTTTCTCCTTAATTCTAGGTTCCTTCTCTCCTTAATGAGTTTCCATCCATTGTTTCTTGTCTTGCCTTCTGGTGCTTGGAAAAATAGGTTGACCCCTCAAATGTTGGAACATTGCTCTTTGTTGCTCTTTTCTGCACTCTTTCCAGAGTCTCAGTAGTACAGTATTAGTACTACTTTATAAAGCCTTAATAAGATGTACTTATTAAGGCTTTATAAAGTAGTGCTAATACTGTACTTCAAGTGATCTTGATTCTATCTGTCTGTTAAAGCAACCTAGGATTGCATTGGCTTTTTGGCTCCTGCTCGTATTTAAGCGATTGTCTACTAGAACTCTCATAGTTACTACTATTGAGCCAAGTTTCATCTAATCTGTACATGTACTTTTGATTTTTGCACAAAAAATATTGTGCAAATTAAGGGCAGATTAGTGGAAAATGATGCATTGCACGCCGCTGAGACCATCAAAGAACAGTCACTTGAAGGAAGCAATGATGACATAAGTGTTTTTAAATAAGGGAGAGAAGGGACTTGCCCTACTCATTCCAGGATCTCTGCCACAATTGTTTCAGCTGAAAGCTGGAATAACTACAGGTAGTGTTCAATTTACAATGGTTAGTCTCCATTTGAAGTTACAACAGCACTGAAAAACATGACCCATGACCAGTTTTCACACATCCAACCATTGTAGCATGGTCATGTGATGAAAATTCAGATGCTTGGTGACTGACTCATATTTATGACGGTTGCAGTGTCCTGGGGTCAGCTTTTGCGACCTTCCAACAAGCAAAGTCAATGGGGGAGCCAGATTCACTTAACAACCATGTGACTAACTTAACAACTGCAGCGATTCATTTGACAACCGTGCCCAGAAAGGTGGTAAAATCTCACTTAAATGTCTTACTTAGCAACAGAAATTTTGGGTTCCATTGAGGTCGTAAGTCGAGAGCTATCTGCAGTGCTGCAGGTTTCATTTCAAGCCACCATTTGGAATCATTAAAAAAAAATTTGGATCATGATGTGTTTTTTCTGGGTTTGAAACAAAACTTATTTCCTGATCCATGTACTGTACTCGCTTACTGAATCACAATTTTACAGTGAGCTATCGTTTTATCATTCAGTTTTAGCACTGCACGGATGCTGACATCTTCCCTTTATAATTTCCGCTTCTCTATTTTTGTACTTTAGGCATTGCATATCGTATTACTAGCTATGGTCACCATCAGAATATAAATATAACTGGGCTCCTTAATAGATATAAATGCTTATCTTCACTAGACTAATGCTTAGTCTAGCGCAGGGGAGTCCAACTGGCAACCTGTGGGCTGGATGTATCACATGCAGGCCACACCCACTCGGGCTCTGCAAAGGCAAAAAATGTCACGATACATCATGATATGTCACATCATGCGATTGAGCTTGACACCCATGGTCTAGTGCAGTGGTGACAAACCTTTGACTTACCAGGTGCCAAAAAGTACATGCTTTGCGCATGCCATCCGCACTTGCGTGCGGCTCCTCCACATGTTCTGCATGTGTTACACCATCTGAGCATGCATGCAGCTTTTGCACATGCAATGCATACACACATAAGCAATCTTGTGTGCATGCGCAGGAGAGCGCCAAAGTCCAGCTGGATTTCCTGCTGCAATTGCACGTATGCACAGTGGAAGCCCGAAGACCAGCTGGGTCTCTGCAATTGCACCTATATGCATGCACAATCACATGTGCATGCTCAGCTGGAGGTAAGTTGGCTGACAGCTTGTGTGCCCAGCAAGATGACTCTGCGTACCACCTGTGGCACCTGTGCCATAGGTTCGCCATGATGGGTCTAGTGAGTCTAATCATGAATATCTTAAAACTGGCTAAGTACAAATGAACTTGGAATAGGAACTGTAGGAATTGTAAATCCCAGAAGGCTTATGTAAATGCCATATGAACAGTGATACTTTTTGACAGCCATAGCATTCCAAATTACTAGAAGAAAATTCAACTCTAATCTTCAGAAGAAGGAATGAGAGAGACTTCAAGGACAGCATTTCAAGCATGCTAATGTTATAACTGTCAAGTGCTCATGCTTGGATATACCTAAAAACAAACATTGTACAGTATAATAAACATAATCACACATTTACTACTTTTACACTGCACTTAAATAGAAAAGTGAGGGTCAAATTCGCCCTCCACCCCAAACTCAGGAAACAGATGAAAAATGCTTTGTCCCCCCCCCCCTTTTCTCCTTCAGAATTTCAATCCCCACCTGTTTTGTTCCGCACAGGAAAGTCACTCTTTGCTTCATCTTCCTTTTTTCTCCAGTCTTGGTATCCCCATTATTACACCACTGTTGAATTATGCTTTCTTCACAGGCTTCTTGTCAGGATTATGACTAATAAAAATAGATAAAGTTTCTTCAGTGCTCTAAGACTGGGGTTCACAGTCCAATTTACTTGCTAGGGAGAATTCAGTAGATGATGAATGATCTGACACCTGCACATCTGTTCCCTCCTGGATACAGGTGTGGCTGCTTTAATGAGTCTCCCAGCAAGTGCTCTGTTTATGCTCTTGCACTTGCTAAATCTTCCAATCAAATCCAAAACATTGCATATAAATATAAAACTGTCCCCAGTGTTTGCTCTGCTCTGATGACTTGCAATCAGTCTCACCCTGCAGCGAAGCCATAGAAAGGTGCCTACATTTGCTACCATTGTTCTGTTGAATGATTTTCACTCCCTTCATTGTTGTGTTGGGAAATACAGAAGGTACTGGTTTAAGCTCTATTAATTTTGCGCCAGAACACAGTGAGCCCATAATGCTACTAAGCTGTTCTTTATATAAATGCTAAATATAACATTTATAGCAGGAAACAAACTACAATCAGCTGCAAAGCTTCAGGATAGTCTTTGGACTATTTTAAGGCCCATTTAGAAAAGAATGTGCAGCAGTAATGAATGTTTGCTTTAAAAATGATTTTTAAAAACCTTCACTTTTCATTGTTCTTCCTGCCTTCTAAGCTAATTAAATTCGATTTAAGAAACTCTGACTTGATTCTTATTTGTATTTACTTTTGAGTTTATGAATTGCATTGTAAGGTTTTTATGACTGTTTAAAGAAAGGCTCAGGTAAATAGTAGAGTTGTCCAATAGTTGAGATTTTAAGACCAAAGGGTTTGGGGACATGCAGGAGCACCCAGAAAAGATACTTTTTGCCAGGATTACATCACAACTACAGAAAATAGCTCTAGGGTGCCAGTAAAAGATGCAGCTGCTTTGAAAACTTGTGGACAAGGACAATGTGAACTATTGTTTGCTCTGAAGTATTTCTTTTGTCTTCAAGTCAAAAGTGCTGCACAGTCATTTGAAAGTGTTCTATACCTGTTTTAAAATACAAGAGACACCAAGTCTGGTGTCAGTTAACAGAGAGCGGAAAACCCGGTTAATT
>JAEANM010025087.1:0-11013 GCA_017656035.1 Myanophis thanlyinensis | reverse complement strand
TATTATAGACAGCAACCCAGGCTATCTATAAGTGACATCTCACAGATCATCTCACAGACCTTAGGTTTTCCATCCTCTTTTGTCCACTCCCTGCTTTTTTTTTTTTTGAATGTCCAGTTGTCAAGCAAGTCTGTTTAATTGCTGCTCTGTGAACCAAATGAAGAAAGATCAATAAATAGTTTGACATACAGAGCAGAGTTCATCTTGTAAATATGAAAGGTGTCACCCAACACCACATGGCAATTCGGAAGCAGAAGAATTTCAGGTGCAAGAAAAAACTGATTTCTCCTTAAAAGAAGAAATATTGTCCAGGGGATCATTCTTCCCTAAAGAAAAGGTTTTCAGAGACTGTTTTTCTTTTAGTTGACCAATGAAGTTAAGGAGGCATAACCTGTTCAAAAGTGGTTGCTGCATAAGAACCAAAAGAAAAGGTTTATAGACAGAGAAAATGTTAGGGAAGCCACCAGAGGGCGCAAAAGAGTAAATTAAATTCAGCAAGCAAATGTCCTAGAATAAAAATTATCATTTCTCATAAAGCAGTTCCAGGAGTGAAATAAGAAATGTGGTAACCTCCTATATGTGAATTGCATGTGGGACCTTGAACACAATTGGATAACCAGAGCTTCATGCAAAAGGGAAAGCTATCCGTGGTTACACATGGATGTGCGCAGATAGATAATTCGTGAACACTAAGTCACCAATTACCAGTAGTTCCTCACACTGGAGACTGTACTGTAGACACCAGTCCTATATGGTGTCATGTCTTGAGGACAGGAATAGGTCTTATTTGTGTGCAGTTGTGCACTCACCTTTAAACAGATGCAAAAATCAAGATTTGTTTGGAAGCTCATTAATTATTATATGCTTGAGAGGCAGAACACTACCTTTGCACAGTGGCTAAGGTCTTACGATATACTGAATACAGAATAATAGAGTTGGAAGATACTTTTTGGTCATCTAGTCCAACCCACCTCTCAAGCAGCATTTCTGACAAATGGCAGTCCAGTCTTTTCTTGGAAATTTCCAGTAATGCAGCTCCCATAACTTCTATGTTCACCACCTTGAGTTACTGATAACATAATAAAAGCAGGATAAACATCTAATACAGGTAGTCTTGATTTACAATCATTTGTTTGGTGACCATTGAAAGTTACAATAGCATCGAAAAAAATTATTTATGACCATTTTTATACTTAACGACTGTTGCAGCATCTCCATGGTCATGTGATCAAAATTTAGACACTTGGCAGTTACATTACATTTAGTGCTGATGATATTCTCTAGTATGGATAATAAAACATGTGTAAAAAAAACAACCAAGCTCAAAAATCACCAAGGACCCCTTGCTTCATCCCTGAGCTACAAATATTCTCCTGTATTGAAAAATTAGGTTAATTGCAGAGGAATCTGCAGAGAGTAGTTAAAATAAAAACACAAAGATGGCAGCCTTACCTGCAGAAGTGCAGCTGCCATCTTGACTTTTTTGACCTAAAATATCTCTGGTTAATTGAGTAAACATTAAATTAACCACGATAGAAATATCATGTGAGTCAGATACTATAGCAAAGCCTGCACTACTTAATTTTTACAAATTTAAAACTGAAGTTAGGTTTTCTTTATCTATTAAACTAAAACAAAATTCTCCAGGGCTAATATGGCACATAATATACCAGTCTCAAAAGATACAATATTATAAATGATTGATGAATACATTCCACATATTTTGGAAATAGAGAACTTAGTAGACAAGAGATGAAAAGAAAACGCACTTGTTCTGTCAACCATATTCTCGTTGCAAGGTTGATGGTGCTCAGTTTTTAGGTTATGTTCAGATAATAACAATGAATTTTATTTAAATGTGCTTTTTAAAATGCAGAATCTTATTCAACCAGATACTTCTTAATTAAAATAAAAATGTATCCATAAGCAATCATGTTATGATATTATTACAGATATGTACAGCTTTTGCTAATACAGTAACAATTTTTAACAAATTTGCTATCTATAATTTTCTAGTAAGCCCAGTACAGCTACACCCAAATGTAACAGCTATAATGAAAAGGTTTAAAAGTTTTACTGGTCCAGTAATCTCCAGTTCTCAGTCTTTGGTATTATCTGAAAGACACTTCCAATATCATGTGGCCAGCTTAAAAATACAGAATGCAGTAACCTTTCCACCAAATTGTACCTATTTATCTACTTGCATTTGCATACTTTCAAACTACAGTGGTACCTCTACCTACGAAGAGCTCTAGTTACAAAATTTTCGACTTACGAAAATTTTTTCAAGAAAAAAATAGTCTCTACTTAAGAATTATGTTCCAAGATACGAAAGTATCTTGTACTTGTTCTCAAGCGGCGGGGGGGGGGGGATCGTGGGATTTCTAAGCGCGATGGAGCGCATGCTCGCCTTGCTGGAGCCACTTTTCCCCATCAGCAGCACCTGGGCGGCGGGAGAAGAGCCACTGCAGAGCCGCGCCCACCTGCTCCTGCCCGCTTGGAACGGATTAGGGCATTTAAAGGTAAAATGCATCTCTACTTACGAAATTTTCCAGTTATGAAACGGCTTTCGGAACGGATTAATTTCGTAAGTAGAGGTACCACTGTACTAGGTTTGTAGGAGCCGGAGCAAGAATGGGAGCTCATCCTGTTACACAATGCTTGGGTCTCTTTTTCAGTTGACAAGCCACATCTTAACCATCACGCCACCCATAACTGCTAAAATAGCTGTAGGCAATTTCTTTTTCATATAAAATGGGTTAGCTTATTAGTTTGTGTTGTACAATATATTCTTTGATATAATGATAGCGTGTTGTCTTCAATAGGCTTAAATGTACACAGATTATAAATGTATAAATAGAGTCAGTTTGGTCTTGTGATTAAGGCACCAGGCTAGAAACCAGGAGACTGAGTTCTAGTCCTACCTTAGCCGTGAAAGTGAGCTTTGGGCCAGCCTAGCAGAGGCTTACAACTTCACAGAGTTGTGGTTGTAAGGGAAAATAGGAGAAGGAAGGAATATTATCTTTGTTATTTGCACAAATAAATAAAGGTGGGATAAAATATGTAAATAGAATGTTGTGGCTTCATTACAATTAAACTTCATATACAGTAGTATCTGCAGAAAAGTGTGATCATGATGCCTAAATGATGATAACTACATGATGTCATGTATCTGGATCCAACCCAGTGTATTACATCGGTCTTCATTACATGATTTGCAATATTTTCCAAAACACAGCAGAACTTTGTTGCTGGTAGGTTATGACAAACTTCAAATCAAATCAAATCAAATTTTATTCATCACATACATATACACACATAGTACGAAATGCAGTGAAATGTGTTTTCAGTCACTCGCGAGGTAGTAGGCAAAGGGGGTGGTATGGACAGGGAGGTAGATTAAGGAGATTAAGGAGATTATGGAGTGGTTAAGAGAGGTAGATTATTTAAGAAGTAGATTAGAAATTAGAAATTATAATAGTCCTGTGTTTGTTATGGTTTAGTTTAGGGTCCGTATTGGCTGTGGAAAGTAGCTTCTCCTTAGTCTCTCTGTATTGGCTTTCAGGGAGCGGAGGTGCCTTCCTGACCGCATCATGCTGAACAGTTTGTTGTTGGGGTGGCTGGAGTCCATCATCATTTTCCTGGCTGTGTTTTGACATCTTTTATTGTAGATGGAGTGTAATTCTGGAAGCTTGGTGTGGATGATGCACTCTGCTATGCGCACCACCCTTTGTAGAGCTTGCCTTTCCTGAGTGGTACTATTCCTGAACCATGTGGTGAATATTTTCCTCTGCTTATCAGTAGTATATCCTCTTCAAGTATTAAATATTATATTAGTTAAAATTGTGAAGGTCTTTCCACTCACAGGAATCAAATCAAATTTTATTCATCACATGCAGTCATACATGGCATGAAATGCAGTGAAATGTGTAAGCCAGAGGTAGCTAGAGTAAGTTATGAGCTTTTAATTTCTGAGACTAATTACACTAATCAGTGGAGATTTGACTCTGTTGGTAGACCTCCAGATGAATTGTAGATTTGCAGGCATTAGTACCTCCCATCTGTTTAAGAAAAGAAATAACTAAAATGAAAATTTTCCCTCTTTCCTCCCATCCCTTGTTGGATAGCTGAAGCAAGAAAAGCTTGAGAAAGATGGCCTGAAAATATTGAAAGAGAACAAATGGTCTAGAAAAACCTCTTGCCCAATCCCACTGCATACAGTTCCTGTAGGTAGACCTAAAGATTCTATTTAAAACAAAGACAATCCAGAAATCTGAGATGTTTCTCGTTGTGGTATGGCCTGACGGGGCTGGGAGTGGAGGGGGAATCCAACACTTTAAGACTTATAGATTTCAACTCCCAAAAAGGAAGATACTCAATTCTGGAAGTCTTCAAATCTTAAAGTGGCCAAAATAGGACAGCCCCGGTATAGACTATATCTTGTTTATGTTACTTCTCTGCTTGTCACCTATTATTAGCCAATCTACCTTGTACCTATCACTCCTAATGATCCACACACTGTCCATTCAAAGTAGCTGAGGAAACACCTTCTTTGGGGCTGTGGGCTACAGTCCCGAGGATCTGAATGAAGAGAATGGCTTGTTTTCAAGCATCAACGGTGCCAGATGGTGCCTTCTGTAGCACTGCCAGTATGGCCTGAGCTGAAACAATCAAGAGAATGAAAGCTGTTTGCAGCTTCTGGCACCTCCCTTTCACGGTTTTGAATTTGTCTAAAATAAACTGACAATGAGTCAAATAGGCCCAATATTATGGAACACATTAATAATGTGTTCTGTTAAATATTTTTTTAAAGTAAATTGTTAGCCCTATTAATAACCGCTCAATGACAGGGAAAAAAAAGTCAAACCCTTTCACTTCATTGTGGCCATATGGTTATGTGGAGATATTAACATTTGACACAAAATTACCATCAAACTTTTATTTGTCCAAAGGATAAATTTAGAAACCACATCACAGTTAAACTTACCATGAAGTTTAAACATGAAAAGCATGAGAAACGGGGTGGGAGAGAACAAGGGCTACATCTGATGAATCAGACCAAAGTTATTCTGCAGCTTATCAAGTTCATCATTCGGTTTCCCAGAATGTCTTAGTAATAATTATGAATCTGGAATTCTGTCTATAGTACTGCTGTGGAATAACTTAATATCTTCAGCACATTTAAATTCTATTTAAAGCCATCTCAAATATTGATGATAATCAGATTTGGAGGTAGTAAATTCCACATTCTTTCTGTGCAGAAACCTTTTCTTTGGAGTATTGTGACTCTGTGGTGCCATTTTATGGGATTACTTGAATGCTGTCCAGGCATTCTAATTCTGACTTTAATCAACATACAAGATGTGCAACCTCTGGACTTCGCATTGCTGTTCAATTGTGCTTGATGAGTTGGAGAGATAACGTCTACAGCAGGGGGGCTTCTGTAGCCACATGGGGCTGATGTTATAGGCCTCCTGCATAATACACAGCCTTGATTTTACATTGTTCCAAACCACATAGACAGGTCACATGGCTATAGAGCTGGCGCTTCCAAGTCAGATAGGACTGGAGGGTAGAAGCAGCTCTCTTACACTTCACATTTTGAAATTTGTTAGACAGATACAGAATGATGAAACAGGACTTTTAACTATTAGAAGTAACACAGCAGAATACTGAGGTTTCCTGCCCCGTGCCCAATTTATAGATGAACATTTCTATCCAGTGTTTACTGTTTTCTCAACTAAGAGGCTTCCAAGGCATTTATATTTTTCTGTCTTTTATGACAGAGATCCCCAACATTTCCAGCTTGGCAGCCCGGGCCAGCACATGGGAGGGGGGTTGTGTGAGTGGCATAGCTCCATTTGTGGGAGCGGCATGTGTGTGTGCCCTCCATTCACATGAATGGAGCTTTACGCATGAGTGGAAGGCTCTCAATGCAAAGCTCCATTTGCAGAAATGTTTGTGTGGGTGGAGCTGCACAGCTGCATGCCCATTTCTCCCAAGGCCCAGTTTCTAACAGGCCACAGCCTCTGGGTTGGGGACCCCTGTTTGTGATACCAACTTTTTTTAAACAAACAAACAAAAAAATGAAACAAAGAGCAAAGTGCCCTTTCTGTATTGGAAACTACTCTAGACTCCCAGCACAATATCAGAATAGAGATTTTCTCAATCAACCATGAGGAAATCTGAGAAGATATTGTAGTAGTTCAGACACTGTTAAGAGGCTCTTCTCTTAGGTACCTCTGGTTTGAGTTGAGTGTGACAAAAACATTGAAACTCAGGAGTTTCTTGAGGAAGGTCTTCAAACAAGCTGTTTCCTTGTGTAGCTACCTACTAGGGAGATCTGCAGGGTACGTCTAAAAAGTCAAATTGATGATATAATCAAAACTCCAGTCATTTGGAGCGCAACATGATGCATCTAAAAAAACCTAAAAAAAAACTTTGATTACATCACTGCAGCTACTAGCGTAACTTTTTTGAATGTACTTTGCAGACACCCCTGCTATCTTCTGTACTACCACATACCGGCATTGTTATGTGGCTGTAGCAATATTGTTCTTGATTGAAGGCATCAAATCAGAAGAAACATCAGGATATTTGATGATGTAAAATTACCCTTGAGTGGGTCCAGGGATTGCTATTACCAGAAGAAGATGTTCCAGCTATGAAAGAGGGATTCTCCCTCTCTTTATATTTTCTCTAGATCTGATTAGGAGATCTAATTAGATTAGGGAATCTAAGAGGAAGTGGAGAGAGTGGACTGCTTCAAATACCCCGGCGTTCACATCTCGCAGAACCTAACATGGACCCGACACATTGACACCATGGTGAGAAAGGCCCGACAACACCTATACCATCTGAGGCAATTGAGATACTTCAAACTGCCCACAACAGCACTCAGAAACTTCTACTCCTGCACAGTAAAAAAGTATCCTGATGGGCAACATCACTACGTGGTTCGGAAACAGCACCATACAGGACAGGCAAGCTCTACAGAGGGTGGTGTGCTTAGCAGAGCGCATCATCTGCACCAAGCTCCCTGAACTGCACTCCATCTACAACAATGCCAAACTACAGCCAGGAAAATATTGAAGGACCCCAGCCACCCCAACAATGGACTTCACCATGATGCGGTCAGGAAGGCGCCTCCGTTCCCTGAAAGCCAACACAGAGAGACTAAGGAGAAGCTACTTCCCACAGGCAATATGGACCCTAAACCAAACCACAACAAACCCAGGACTATAAAGTATTCTTATAATCTACCTCTCTCAACCACTCCTTAACTTATTCTACCTCCCTGTCTATAATATTCTCTTGCCCTACTACCTACAGTTGCGAGCAGTCACATACACATTTCACTGAATTTCGTACCATGTATGACTGTGCATGTGATGAATAAAATTTGATTTGATCTGATTTTATTTGAAGGAAGGAGAAAGTCCTATTTTACTCTAGTGATATTGGATTACATCTTTAGCCTGGTATGTACTGTATTTACAAAAAACCCAAATTGCAAAGAAAAAAAAATCCACAACAACAACATGGTTGTAGAACTCAGCAACACTCCACCATTAACAAGAGAAAAAAGAAATCGATATTGCACACTGCTGATATATAGATTATCATAGTTTGTTTTTTTCTATTGAAGGGGTGTTGGAATTACTATGGGTATGACCCAACACACACTCTACCAATCCCTATATTCAGATCTGGGCAAGCACACACAAGTAAGTAAGCAAGTTCAGCAAGCTAAAAGGAGAGCTTGGTGTTTATTTATCAAGCAGTAGCAAACATCGAAAACATGTAAGTGGCAAAAATAAAACAAAAGATAAGCAAAAGCCAGAATAGAGAGACACACACATAAGAACATCAGAGAACTTATATTGTTTTTATCTTTATCTATGAAAAGGGTCAGACCTTTCCAAGAGCTATGGGGAAACAGGACTGAGGGTAATTTGCATGGATGGCACCAAAGGGCATGGCCAGTGGTTATTTCAGTACCTTTTTGTGTACATAACAGCAATGGAATAGAGTTGGAAAGTAGAAAACTAGGCAACTTTCCTCTATTCTGAACCACTTAAGGAAACAATGTGGTGAACAATTTGTTCACACCAGGAAACAAAACCCTGATTATGCTAAACCTCCCCAGATGAGCAACACATTCTGTAGCCAGGATATATTATGTCAGATGCCATATACATACATTACTGATGGGAAAGGAAGGGACTTTTCTACTGTAGGCCAAGTTGCTGAGATGGCATTTCAGCTTTGATGTACTATATAGGAGATTGAAGGTGATTCTAAGGACGCAGATGGGAGACAGCTGCCTAACCAAATTCTCCGAATGGGGAAGCTTGTTTGCTGGAGTAAACTAATTAAAAAGCTGTTTCCTATGAAACAGTGCACTAAAGAAGTGGTGGCTTTATACCCTTGGGATCCTCTCAATCTGATCTGCCCTTCTAGGCAATATCCCTCTAGGTAATCTGCTTTCTAGGTGGCAACACCTGGCTATCCTTGTTTGGGCTCATCAAGCAAGCAGAGTTGAGCCTGCCTAGCATAAGATGAGATATCCCCAGTGAATACCTTCCCAGCTGGAAGCCAACCTGGGAAGTCATAAAAGCATCCCCAAAAGAGGCAATGATAGTCCACTTCTGAAAAATCTACATAGACCTCTCTAAGAAGCCAGTAGGACTTGAACCTGAGCTGAAGGAGACTTTATATTTTGATTAACTGTTTTGTAATGAGAATATCAGTTTATTAATACATTCTTATGAAAATGCTATTTTTTAAAAAAAAAAAAAGGTTATCAACAATGTTTGAGAGACCACAGAAACTTCCAGCCTTTGACAGAAGCCAATCCATATGCACATGAATGTTTATAGGTGTTTCCACATCTGTCATGTGCAAGTAGTCCTCACTTAGTTACAACAGACTTCAAAAAGCTATTTATGCTTCATCCTCAAAATTGTGACTATTGCCTTCCCCATGGTCAGTGATCCCATTTCTGGTGCTTGGCGACAAGCTTGCATTTATGACCGATTGCAGCGTCCTTTAGTCACATGACTACAATTTGTGATATATATTTTTTTGGTTTTGGTTTTTGTTGTTGTCTGGCAGAAAATGCTCATTGGATATTCTGGATTTGCTTAACACACCCGTGGATCACTTAATGAACGTATGATTTCCTTAACCTCAGTGGCTTGGTTAACAACCATTGTAAAAATGGTCTTTACATTGAATCAGGTCATGTGGTGATCCACTTAACAATCGCATCAACTTCCAACCAACATTCCAGGCTCAATTGTGGTCATTAATTGAAGACTACCTGTATGCATATGGATTCTATCCAACATATATACTGTATAATCAAACTGGTCTACAAAGTGAGGATTCATATATGCTTTCTGTATCTTTATCCTGCTTATCCTTTGTCCTCTTGCATGACATGACTGGACAAGTGGAGATGGCCAATTTGGAGTAAAGGAAGAAAAGGAATTAGGTGACTTGAACCATATAATTTACCCCTTAAAAATTAAAACAATTGTACATAAACATAACATATAAAGTTGCCCTTTTTTCTATTAGTGCAATTTAGAAATGGGCGTATTGCTATCTCAGTGTGTGAGCTGTTACTTCACAGTGTTCCATGTATCTGTCCCAGGGGTGAAATCTGACCGCTTTTCCTACCAGTTCAGTGCGTGTGCATGCGCCCCAAACACACTGCAGTGCAGTTCTTTAAAATGCTGTTAGAGGCTTCAGAGGCAGCGGGGATTATCAAGAAGGCTCCGCAGACACTCAAAACAGCTGATTTAGGTTAGTAAAAAAAACCGGAGCGCGTATAAGAAAGAATAGGGACTCGGGCAGGCGGGCGGGGCCAATTTCAAACATCTACTACCGGTTCTGCCGAACCGGCTAAAACCAGCTGAATTTCACCTCTGACCTTTCCCTTCCCTCTGTCTCTTCATAATGCCAACCTTGCTGGCTGTCATCATTTCTTGCATCATTCGTGTTATCTTTGACTATTTTATTTCACATCACCATGTTATCCTACTTACTTGGAGGGATTTTCTTTGGTGCAAATTTAATTTATAGAAGTCATTGACATGTTGGAGGCAAAAGTGGCAACGAGCTGGCAGTTTCTCAGCAACCCGATAAGAAAAGCACCATTACCCGGCCAATCCCAGAACCAGGAGGTTTGCAGGCAGAGATTCAAAGGCAAAATATAATCATTTTATTACAGATACTGGAAAAGCTGCTAGGATAAATCAAAGAAGGAAAACTACAAACAGTAAGATTCAGGCCATACTTCAAACTTCAAATTTACATCTATTTTCCCTCCCTCTACATTGTGATGGCTTAAGGGCCATTTGTTTGTAGGCAGGTGAAGGAGTGCAAGCCTGTGCAATTGTATGTTATAATGGACCAGCCTGATTTCAGGCAATGAGTTCTAACCTTGCTGGATCTAAACTTCACATGATTGAACCAATAATATGCAATAAGACATATACTAGTAAGAAATAGAACGGTGCATGATTCCTTTGTGCCTTGCTGCAGAGTTCTGTGATGTACAGTATCACTCAGATTGGTTAAGCAGAAGGTAAACTCCATGGTTAGCTTCTTAAGGAGTTATTTATCTTAAGCCAGTGTTTCTCAACCTTGGTGACTTTAAGATGTTTGGACTTCAACTCCCAGAATTCCCCAGCCAGCAAAGCTGGGGGTTGAAGTCCAAACATCTTAAAGTTGTCAAGGTTGAGAAATACTGTCTTAAGTGAATCTTGCACCGTTTGGATGATTTTAATTATATCATATCAAATGTCTATTTTATTCTACAAGGGGTCCCAGTAAGATAAGAACCAATGGTTACTAAGTTAGAAATATCCAAACATATTGCAAGTGTCCAACATCAAGGCTATTAAGCACCAGAGCAGTTATCCAATCTTCAGAAGGCTAGAAAGAAAACCTTTTGGGATATAATTTCTTGAGTTTAGAATTCCTTCCTTCCTTCCTTCCTTC
>JAEANM010025086.1:0-11013 GCA_017656035.1 Myanophis thanlyinensis | reverse complement strand
TCCTTTCCCTCCTAACCTTGTTTCTTTCCTTTTGTCTATTTCTTTCTTTTTCTGTTTTCTTATATTTTATTCTCTGTTGAAACTTAATAAAGTTTTATAAAAATGAAATTACTTTTCTCATAAAATATATATATATGAACAGTTTAAAGTTTGAGATTGATATGAGTTGTTGATGGGGGTCTGTTTAATCCTTTTCTTTTCATGCATTATATGTTCAAACTCACCAAACCATATTTCTGAGGTAAAAGTTATGAAAATGACTCTGCAGCTGCTTCCCCCACCTGCTGTAAAAGTCAACCAAAGAACTGCATGAAATAGATCACACTATCCAAGGTCTACCTGGCTTCTTCAGGTTCATATTTGTTCTCTAGAGCTTGAATATATAAAGCTGAATTTACTGTTTTAGTACAGCCTTATTTCCAAACTCTGGTCTTTCTGCAATATATGAGAAATGTATTAAGACGGAAAGGATGGAGCTGTCCTTAAAATGAAATGACACAAGGTAAATAGACTGCAGAAGAGAAGCCAGAACCGAGTAATCATAAGAGATAGATGTGTCATGCTAATAAAACTGAAATGAAGATGGACAAGCATCAAGAAACCACCCATTCTATTACTGCAGTAGCTATACACACACATATATTTAAGATCCTGAAAGTGGTGGTCATATTTTAGATATAAGTTCACAGAGCACAATCCCTGTCTTCACCCTATAGGCTGTGTTCCAAACAAATAAACCACATTACAGTTAACATTATGGCTTGATTCACACGTCAGTCCAGAACACTGGCAGGACTCCCAAATGTGCAACTCTAGTATTGCCTAGAAAACATATTGGACCTAGCCAAAGTATGAGACATAGGTCAAGCAAATGTTTTCTCTATTTCATGATTTTTTTTCCATGGTTCTCTTCATAACAAACCCATTGTTTTTGTAATGTTACTGAAAATTACATTTCGGAAAACTTTGCCATGAGCTTTTATGCTGTAGTGAGTAAAGTTTAGACCAGGAATGGAGAGATCCTTTTCTGGATAATTCCAAGCCAGTCATATTTACTAAATTCATTCCCATCCTGACCTCACTCTTTACTTGTATTGACACTTATGGCTGATTATGCAAAAATTAGGGGTTCCCCGTCATATACAAAAAAGAGGAAAACAATATATCTGCCAATTATAAACCCATCAAGTTCCTCAGTACAATCAGCAAATGCTATGCAAGACACTTAAAATAGAAACTCCAGAAATGGCTGGAATGAGAAATCATACTTGAGGAACAGCAAGCTGGATTTAGGAAGGATGGACCATCATCAATCAGTGTTTAGTTCTCCAATATTGAAAAATGCTTCGTCCACAACATCACCTCCATCCACCTCCATAGACTTAAAGCAGATTTTGATTCCATATCACTTTATCCAGGTCTTCTATTCACTATGGGATATGATCAGGCCAAAGCACTCATTAAACAGTGCGTAACAGACACAGAGCACCAACTGGACCTAGCCAGGTCTCCATCCATTATTGCCAGTGAGCCCAGTGTCTTTTCTCTGTCATACCTAACTAATCTCAAAGTACCTAACCTCCAGAGGGCCTTTACTCTTGCACAATGCCATTCCCATCAGCTCTTCTTGAAGGTTGATACAAGCAGATCCCCTACCCACTAAAACAATGTCCAAATGACTCTGGACATGTAAAAAGGACTGAACATGTACTTCAGAGGTATTCATAGTAGTTTCATCTCATCTTTACTTTATAAATACTCAGGACTCACAGGACAATTCTACACCTTCCTGATGTTCTCAGACATCACAACATACAGCGTTGCTGGATTCTGCACAGTTGCACTTAAAATTTATTAGAAGATAAAAACGGATGCCGAAAACTAGTTTTAATGGGTATCTAGTTTGTCATTATACCACTGGGTATTATGATAAATGCTGTCTGCCATGTTCCCCTATTTCTGTTCACAGCTCCTACCCCTTCTTTTAGATTTATCTTAGATTTTTGTTTTTATACTTTTTAGCTTTTTATAAGCAATTTTATTCTGTAGTGTTTTTATGCTTTTTAATTGCTTCTGCATCATCCTTAAAAGTGGGATATATATTTAACAAAAAGAGGATGAAGAGAAGGAAAAAAATTACCATTGATTCAGCCTTTTTTTTCATAGCAGATTGGAAACTGATTTTATTTTTGGTTTGCAGAAGGAATCGTCACTTTTCTTTCTCACTGTCAAACAGTACTGTTTTCTATAGTTTAATTTCCAGGACTCCCTGATCTTAGTTTAAAGTAGGTTGATCAGATCAAGCTGTTTCTAAATGAGGTAAGTTTGTTAATTTATATTCTGAACATGAAATACAATCAAAACTGGCAAAATATTAATTTCTTCCTGGTGTTTCTCTCCTACAGAAAGGAAGGGCCGGCTGCAGTAAAGATGGCACAACAACCTTTATATAAATGAATAAAAAAGTCAGGGCATAATAAAAAGTATCTGGCTCATGCCATATAGGGATAAAGCTTTTTTTAATTAGGAATTTATAACTTAAGATTACTCTAATTCTGAATTTGTCTCCTGAAGCTAATAACCCTTCAGTGTGTTAGCCTTTTCTTCATTCTCCAATAAAAGTGAAAATGAAATGTATTAGTCATCAACTAAACAAAACAAATCTCTACCAGCGATCCTGCCAAAGGATTGTTGCTCTGTTGGCAGTGAACCAAACAAGGACACCGACAACTGACAAATGGCAGTGAACGCGATCTGCCTATTAAGGAAGTCAATGTCACAAAAGTTGATTCCAAAGGCCATGCCTGAATGAAGTACAAGATCAAATACAAAGGGGAATATGTTTATATTATCCTTGTGGCGACTCTGTTGTTGTTAGATATGGGTTTTTACTGATGACATGCAGAAAAATTGTTAAAAGCTTTGTGTGCATGATGAGTACAGACGAGAGGTTTCTTTCTAGTATCTTCCTTTCCTGTTCCTCATATTTGTTCATTGCTCTTCCTATGAATCTGGTTTAATTAAAACATTTATAACTGGTTTAACTAGGAACATTTATCAAATTCAGGAGTCTCTGGATGTAGATTTCTAAAGCACGTTCGTTCACCTATTTCATTTCCCATGCAACAAGGAATAAACAGACTAAGCAATCCAAAGAACAAAATTTCATGGTTTCATGCATGAGTCCATCAATATTAACTTTACATATGTTTCCAATATGTAAAGAAATATGTATAAAATAAAGACTATACAAAAACATACATGGGTCAAAACTATGTTTATTGGGTTTTCTGTTCCCTTCCCTCTGGCTATGGTTCAGCAAGTTGCATATTAAGTGAGTGTTCATCATGTGGACAGAAAAAATAATTTGGAATATGGAACAATACAATAATATGGAAGAAAGGATAAAATGTGCATACATAAATTGCAAAAGACATTCCAGAGAATTCCTAAACAGATTAATTTCACTTTGGAAACATGAGTAGACCATTTCAAACTGTTTGTTTGTTTGTTTATTGGTTTGCATTCTATCCTGCCTTTTGTTGAGGGGCAAAAGGCAGCATACTAAGCACTCTCTTCTATTTTTTCAACACAAGAATCCAGAATGGTTGTTTGGGATTAGAGGGAAATGTTGGTCTGCACACACCCAATAAGCTTATCTGTCTGAGAGTGAACTAGAACATGGTCTACCCACTCCTAGTTGAAAGCTTCAACTACTACAACACCTTGCACAAATCACTCTGGGAAAATTCAGAAAAGGAAAATGTCAGAACAATACTCCTATAGTTAACTGGTCCTGACTGATTGAACTGCAATTTGGCAGTTCAAATCCCACCAGGCTCAAGGTTAAATCAGCCTTCTATCCTTCCAAGGTGGGTAAAATAAGGACCCAAACTGTTGGGGGCAATATGCTGACTCTGTAAACAGCTTAGAGAAGGCTGGAAAGCACTATAAAGCAGTTTATAAGTCTAAGTGCTATTGCTATTATCCATGAAGCTCTTCTGTCCCTGCCTCAGATACAACAATGGGTACGAAAAACAGCTCCTTCTTTAACTCAGGCCACAGTATTGATTTCTCCAACATGCAGAACAGCAATGTTAGTCTTTATAGTGCAGAGTACATAATGCAAGATTCTAATTCGGGTCAAAGAGTTTACTGTAAGGCAAAACTCTCAAGGGAAATCAATATATCCTAATTATGGAGACTGATGTTTCACTGAATTTTACCCAGAAGTGTATCACCTCTACGTAAGGAAGCATCTCGTTGAGACAATGATCTTTGTTGTTCCTTGGAAATTTTTAATTTTGTTGTTTATTTCTTTCAGAGCAAATAACTCCAATCTGTCATTTATCCAATGGATTCCAAAACAGTGTGTACAACTCAATGAACATTATTTAAAGAAAGTACAATCAACTAGTATTCTTCTTAGCAATTCACAGACAGAAAAGAGGAAAAAACAACTGGTGACAAAATAAACCTATCAAGATATCAGTCTGCCACTAGGTTATCAGTATGCATTAGTTATAATCCCTGAGGAGGACATTCCAGAATTCAGGTGCATACAAACACTCAAATGTCTCTGCATGCAATGCTTGTGTAAGAACTAGACAACCCATGATCCACTGTGTCATCTTTCTTTCCTCATAAAACATAGGCTGACACCATTTTCCTTCCCCCTCACAATCCTCAGTACAGCCATGGTGAAGCATCTTCCTCCTCCTTCCCCAACATGGAATTGTCTACCACTTTTCATTCTTTCAGGGAATAAAGAGAGTCACTGACAACAATGAAAACTGCACCATGGTCCCCAACCTGATATGTCCTGAGGGCACCCCTCCTTCCAGCAGCGCCCTGTCCACTCTACCTTGCTAGCAGGCATCTGTGTTGCTCCCTTGTCCTTTCCTTGTTAACCTATTGCTGCTAAAATATTTTAAATTTCAGCCTCAGGCCCAAAACTGCCAATCACTGCTCATCTATTGGACCTTGCTGCCAGCTGACTGGACACAGGGGTAAGAGGGAAGCAGGAAAGAGGGTCTAGATATATCTCTCCCATTGCTATGCAACCTATGGGGTTTGGGGGCGGTGTAGCTGGAAATTGTGATCACATGACTATGGCTCACTGGAGTGACACTGCGATGGCCACAAGGTTGCAAATGCAAACGTAGCGAAGATCCTTGAAATTTCAATTACACAGGAGAGATGGGTTCTGGATGTTGTATGCATTTTTAAAATTTGTCTATTTGAGGCATTTTGATTGAAAAATTGCTATCCTACGATGCAGCATTCTGCCCAAGTTAACATTACAAATAGACAAGAAGACAGGAGAGTTTTAGTAATACACAGGTATTTGAAATCATTCAGCTGAAGGTCTGAAAGTACAGAGAGAAAGCTTTCAAAATGGCAGTCATGTGTAACTTAGAGATATGCAGTGTGATATACAGCTTTGCAAATGATACTAAACTTTTAGAAGCGTAAAAACCAAAGGTCTCTGTGAGTTGCTCTAGAGCAGGGGTGTCAAACTGGCAGCCCGCTGGCCAGATTCATCACATGCAGACCACAGCAACCCAGCTCCGCAAAGGGAAAAAAACATTGCAAAATATTACATGACAGAAATGTAATACCACAAGTTTGACACCTGTGCTCTAGAAGAAGCAATTTAAACTAAATGAATGGTCAGCTAAATAGTAATGTAATTCAATTTAGCTAAATGTAAAGTAATATACATTGGGGCCAAAAAAATATTTTAGATATATGTAAATTGATGAGGTCTCAGCTATCTATGACTGTGACCATAACTAGGGTTATGATGAATAATATAATAGAAATATCAACTGAGTCTGCCAGCTGTGGAAAAAGTAAAATCCCAAGCTAGGGATCTTTAGGAAAAGGACTGAAAATAAATCTGTCAACATTGTAATGCATTTATGATAACAACTGTATGTTTGCCTTGTGAATATTGTCCGTCATCATATTTGAAAAAGGATGTAATTCAACTGGGAAAAGCACAGAAAAAGGTAGTGAAAGTGATTTGGGGTTCAAACACTTTTGACCAAAAAGGCTACAATATAAGTATGGGACTCTTTAGCATGGACAGATGATGACTGAAAGATCACCCAATTGAAATGTGTAAATTTATACCGAAATACCTAGGTATAAAATCTGCATAAAGTCATACAGAGAAAGTGGACAAGAAGAATTTATGTTCTCTTCAGATATTAGGACTAGGATCATTCAGAGAAGTTGATCAGGGGATTTAGAAGAAATAAAAGAAAGCACACAACATATGTTTATTTGTAAAATTCATTACTGTATTGTATGTCACAATGAAGATCACCAACTTTGATGACTTTAGCCCAAATATATCAGGGGGCTACTAATGTTGAGAGACACAATATTAGCTCCAGCTGTAGGTAGGCTCTCTATTTACCAGTGTGGAAACTATTTATTGAAATGTTTATTTAACCAGCCTTTTAGACTGCCTCAACTGCACGACAGCTCTCATTATCTTAGGGAATACAATAATGAGGATTAAAAACAAGTGGCAATAGAAGGACCAAACACTTACGTGGGAAGACTAACACAGCCAGTTGTAAAAACAGTATGGGAGATACTGTAATCGGTAGAAGGAATAACCTTGAGGAACAGGAAGAAGAGCTGCAACCAAGACAATGGACACATAAACAAAATCTAAATCTGAGACAGACATGTAATTTGAGAAAGTATCTCAGACACGATTCTCCCTAGTTTTCACAAAGATAAAGAGGGGGAATTGCAAGGTTTTGTTATCGTAACCTTGTAAGAAACCTAGTATTTGCATTCATAATTGTGATTTTCTAGTCTGGTCTGGTCTGTCTTGAAAAGCTGATTTCAGTCTTTGCAATCTGCTGCGGGTGTGTGTGTGTCAGATCTTCAAGAGTTGGGGATCCTATTCCAGAGGGCAGAAGAAACAACAGAGAAACTTAATCCCAATTTCCACAAGATGATATTGCTTTAATGACAGGACCAGGAGTGAGACAATCTTGCCAAATCAGAGAAAGGCAGAAACCACCCTAATACATGAAGGGCTTTCTAGGTCACAACCAGCACCTTGAATGATAGTCAGAAGCCACTGATATTGGTGTCACATGAGTGAAATGTGGCATGCTCATAATTACGTGTACCATTACAATCTGAATCAGCTCCAATTATAACAATAATGGAAGAAGGATCCATCTCAACCTTCTCCTATTTCCATCTCAGTGATTGGCTTCTAGAAGAACCAAATGATTAAGATAGGTCTTGGCTTGATCTAATATGGTTGTATTTATGATCTATATAATTAAATATTGGCACTTAAAAACTGCCTAAGAAGTTCTTGTCTTCCATTCATGTCTGGCAATGTCTCCTCATTGACATATTTGCTGTGGGGAGCAGAGGCAGACACATTTTCAAAAAAAACTTGCATATGTTTTCATATAATATTTAGTATATCAAAAAGGCTGTTTGATATAATAGGTATAATAGCACAAGGCTAGAAGTAAAGATACTGTCCTGCCTTACATCTAAGCCAGCAGGGTGGCCTTGGATCAAACATTCTTTCTCTGTTTAGGAAAACAATAGCAAACCACTTCTGAAAAATGTTGCCAAGAAAACTGTGTAGACTCATCCATGTAGTCATCGTGGTATCAAGTCTAGACAGACTGAAAGGCCTAAATAAGACTTATTTAAATATTTAATTTTTAAACCCATCCCTCCTCCCCCATTACAGTTATCAAGATGGCTATAAAAATAAAACACAACACTGAAATTAACATTAAATTGCTGGCATCAGCTATAGTTCCGACCTAATAATACAACGTGGTACATCCAAGTCATTTTCATTAGCGCATCAATATTCTAAGCCAAAAGACAACTCCAAACAAAGTCAAACGTTTTCAGGAAAGCATGCCAAGAAAGCGAATAAATATTGAACTTGTTCTAAATTAAATTATGGGAAGTTTGCCAATTACTGAAATATGTCTTATGAAGCCCGGAATGAAGATGATTAATGTGGTAATAGAATTTTGAATAGTAAAACTGGCAACTGAAGTGATCCCATGTACCTATCACCAGAATCCAGGCAAAGAACAATTGGGAAAAAAGGCTATTTTAATGGGTAGTCCCTACTATAGACTCATTTTTAAAGAGGTGTCTGCTACAGTCTATACTATTTAGTTTTTAGGAGGAGGAGTTTTATTGTTTTTCAAAGAGATTGCCCAAGATTTCAGATGAGCAATTTTAGTTCTGCTTTACCATGCTATTTATAGTGCTACAGTATTTTTTTTTTAAAAATAAAGATCTCTGGACGAAATATTTATCAGAAGCAAATTATGAGAATGCAGAAGCAGTCAAAAAGAAATCTAGTACATGAACTTAGATTATATTTTAGAGCAGTGATGAAATTGACAAATATTCACCAGCGGTTCGGTGAGTCTGGCAGAGTGGCAAGCCGGCAACCAGGCAGGTGGGGGCAGGGCCATCCAGAGACAATTTTACCGATTCTCCGAACTACTCCAAATTTCTACTACTGGTTTGGGTGAACTAGTCCAAACTGGCTGAATTCACCCGTTTTAGAGTTTCTACTCATTCTGAGGCTCTGTAATGATACCTGATTTATATGCTCATAATTCAAAGCAGTTTTAAATTCAGTAAGAATATATTAACTAGGCAGCAATGGACTGTAGAATTCAGATGTCCATTGGATAACTTATCACTCTATACTGCCAAGTAGAATCCATGATAGAGTGTTCAATTGATGAAATACATCATTTCAATCCTAAACAATATATGTAGTCCATGACGTATGACCACAATTGAGCCCAAAAGTTTTGTTGTTAAGTGAGACATTTGTTAAGTGAGTTTTACCTCATTTTATGACCTTTCTTGTCATAGTTGTTAAGTGAATTGCTGCAATTGGTAAGTTAGTAGCCTGGTTGTTAAATGTATTTGAATTCCCCATTTGACTTTGCTTGTCAAAAGGTTGCAAAAGTGATCACATGTCCTTGGGACACAGCAACAGTCATAAGTATGATGAACCAGGTGCCAAGCATCTGAATTTTGATTACATGATCAGGGGGATGCTATAAAGGTCATAACTGTGAAAAATTGTTAAAGTTTATCAATGATCAGTGCCGTTATAACTTTGTATGATAACTAAACGAACTGTTGTAAGTTGAGGACTACCTGTACTCAATTCCAGACATTTTTTGTTTTAAAAATCAAGACCTTGGTAACAGTATGCTGTGTGGTGTTTTTCTCATGGCCTGGACACATAGCTTTATGAGGTCAGAATTCATTTTCATTTTGTTCTTCCTTTGTTGTCAAGATGAGAACAGAGACAAATCAGATTTAACCAAGAGGGAAGCATACTGCACTGAAGGGAATATTCTTCATGAGAGATCCATCTATACAATGTGAAAGGGACAGATTTTGTTTTGTCTTCACAAATTAAGTTTGATCTCTATTGCACTGCATTACAGTCCAGTCCCTCTTACTCACTTTTGATTGTGCCTTACAGGATTACCATCCAGCATCTCCAGAGGCTGATATGGAAATCACATCTATTTAAATGTATGTTTAGATTAATTGTGGATAAGAACTTCCCTCTGAATCATCAAACTTTGATGAGACTATTCTGCTATAAGTCTTTATTTCAACTTACCTTCTGATACTGTAAAGTCATGGGAAGCACAAGCAATGGGCCTAATTTCTCCAATTGACTCTATCTAATATAGAGATTGGGACTGGCCTACAGGAAAGGCTTGTATGCTGCAGAAATCTCTATGAATTCCATATACAGAAGCACACTGTCCTCCCTTAAGAGCTCTTGTTAGTGCAGTCTGGCCAGCCAACTATCAGAAGTCACTCTGCATGTTCAGTTGCAACACTTCTTTTTATGAAGAGGGGTAAATAACAACATGTCTTTAGTGAAATTAAAGTTGAATGTTCCATTTCTCCAATGATCAATTGGTTGCCTACAACTAGGGAATTCCTATAAAAGCATACTGTGCCAATAATACAAAAATAATATTAAGTATTAGGTTCTCTCATCCTGGAAATAATAATAAAAAGTGTAAATAAGAATTGATAATGTTGTCTCTTAATTGCTTCTGGTCTCCAGATTGACACCCATCATGGTATCTTAATTCTGCTACTGAATTTCAGATGCACTGAATAAAGAAATACCTGGCATTTCCAATCACTCAGCAATGATGGGCAACACCAAATTCTAATATTAGACTTATCCTGTGTATAAATTTATATGTCTCCATCACGACCCATCTCCCTTTTCCTAAACGAAAAAGTTTCCAGCCTTAGCATTTCCTCATATGTGAATTGTTCTAGTCCCTGATAATTTTGTCTACGGGGTGGGGTGAATTCCCAGTTGTCGGTATTTTTAACCTTTAGTTAATAAAAAATACAAAGAAAAAAAAAAGAAAACAAAAAAAGGAAGAAAAAAAGAAAACGCAATAAAACAACAGCAAAATTATATACTATGTACAAGTGCATCTCATACAAGTTTAAACACATAGCACATATCTATATAATTTTACACACTAGATTAAATGATCATATTTCATTTCAATTATCCGTAAACAATCTACATCTATAAACAATTCTTCACACTTTTCTTAATGCTACAAGATTAACATTATGTTTTTCAACAATGAAGAGATGAAAGACCTGATCTTGCTATTTAGGAATGTTTTCCCCCCAGCTCTAACTTTGATTGTTTCTCTTTTAAAATGTAGGGTCCAAAACTGTACAAAGTAAAATACAAAGCAGAAAAGAACATACCAAACCCCCCATAATCAACAATAGCCCAGTGAAGAGGGTTGACAGCTTCAAATACATCTCGCAAAACCTAACCTGGTCAAAACACATCGACATTGTGTGAGAAAGGCCCGACAACGCCTATACCATCTCAGACGACTGAAAGACTTCAGACTGCCCACAGCAGTGCTCCAAAACTTCTACTCCTGTATAGTAGAAAGC
>JAEANM010025085.1:0-11013 GCA_017656035.1 Myanophis thanlyinensis | reverse complement strand
AATAAATAAATAAATAAATAAATAAACAAAGCCTCAGTGACCAATATTTATGACTGCTGGCCTTGGATACAGGACTGCATGGTGTCCGAGCAGAGGCTGCATATAATTGATAAAACTGTTGTACATTATTTATTTATTTTTATTTATTAATTGGATTTATATACCGCCCCACTCTCCCTAAGGACTCGAGGCAGTTAACAGCCGATAAAAACAAAGAAATACAGAATACCATTTAAAATCAATTAAAACGATTAAACAGGCCGTAAGTTAAATAACATTTTAAAATTACAATTTAAAACTGATTAAACACCCATAATTTAGAACAAATTAAATACAATTTAAAATTGATTTAAAATTAATTTAACCCTCAGGTATCACGCCAGGCCAGCTCGTTGAAATAAATGGGTTTTCAGGGCACGTTGAAAACTTCGGAGATCCGCAATAATGCGGATCTCCGGGGGAAGTTCATTCCACAGGGTGGGCGCTGCCACAGAGAAGGCCCGTACCCTCAGGGTTGTCAGACGACATCGTCCAAACGGTGGAACCCTGAGGAGGCCAACCCTGTGGGAACGCACTGGTCGGCTGGAGACTGATGGTGGCAACAGGCGGTCCCGTAAGTACCTGGGTCCCAAGCCATGGAGCGCTTGAAAGGTGAGAACCAACACCTTGAATTGCACCCGGAAGGCTACAGGTAGCCAGTGCAGCTCGCGCAGGAGAGGTGTTACATGGGAGCTCCTAGGAGCCCCCCGTAATTACCCGCGCGGCCGCATTCTGAACCAACTGCAGTCTCCAGATGCTCTTCAAGGGGAGCCCCATGTAGAGAGCATTGGCGTAATCTAGACGGGAGGTCACGAGGGCCGAAGTGACCATGCGAAGAGCGCCCCGATCCAGAAAGGGCCGTAACTGGGCAATCCTACAGACCTGATAGAAGGCCCCCCTGGAGACGGCCGTGATATGATCTTCCAGCGACAGCCGTACATCCAGGAGGATGCCCAGATTGCGAGCCCCTTCTGTGTGGGACAGAGTCTCCCCCCCCCATGGCCAGCGATAACTCAAGCTGGCTGTATCTGGGCGCAGGAAACCACAGCCACTTGGTCTTGGCCGGATTGAGCTGAAGTCTGTTAAGACCCATCCAGCTCCGCACGGCCTCCAGGCAACGGCCCATCACTTCGACAGCTTCGTTGGGGTGGCCCGGGGTGGAAATATACAGCTGTGTATCATCTGCATATTGTTGGAAACTCACCCCGAAGCCACGGATGATCTCCCCCAGCAGCTTCATATAGATGTTAAATAGCAGGATAATGCTATTAGGATTAGGATAATGCGGAGCAAAGTAAACCCAATACAAAATATCAATTTAATTGGAACTGCCAAAGAAATCTGATTAAAGACAGGGTTCCAAATTGTGTAATTAGTCCATTTGGTTTGGGCATCCACAATACTATTCAATGGGACAGTTTGAAACCGTGGGGCAAAGTTTATTTGCTGAACCCCAAGACCCACTGAATCTTGCAAGGGATTTGGCGCGTCTGATAGGACGCAGGCCGATATCTGCCCAAGTCCTCAAACCTCTGTGGGTTTCCCACGTCCCGTTGTGTTTCATGGAAAAGAAATAATGTTGACATTTCTTTCACAAGGAGAAGAGAAAGGGAGTGAAATTAACTATCCCATCTTCCGCAAAGGTTCTCAGTCTGAGGAAAGGGAACTCGCTCCGGATGGCCACTGCGTAAACGCTTCATGCATCGCCCACCTTAAGATTTCTCCCTCCCTTGTCTTTTTCCACGGACCAGGCCCTGATTCTGGAGAAACTCGGCATCTGCCCCCAATACGTGATGTGGAGGCTGCTCATCAACGAGATCCCCCCAGGGAGAGCCCCTGACCTGACCATCGAGGAGAGGTTTTTTGATGAGGTCCCAGTGAGGGTCTATTGGCCCAGGAGAGCCGGTGCAGAGCCCAGGCGAGGACTGGTCTGGATTCACGGAGGAGTGGGCCTCTTTGGGAGCCCCCGTGAGTAGCACCACCGGTCGGTCGGCAAGAGGGGCTGAGGCAGAGTGGGGTCCTCGTGCAGCAGGCCAAGGGGGTGCCTGGACAAACAGTTGATCGCCTCGTCAATCAATCAACAGAATACAAAGATCTCCTGTCCAGCCACAGTCGGTTCCCAGATCTAGAAGGATGTTAACATATAAGTGGACAAGAGGACCTATTCTTCTCAGGTTTTCATCAGCAAGACAAATTTTTTCCACTTAAAAATAAAATAAATTGTCGTTCTCCCCCCCCCCCCCCGCCGCCGCCACCAGACTAAATGGTATAAATAAAATTGTTTGCTATCAGTCATTTGAAACTTTTGACTGGATCTTACCATGAACATCCATTTATTTTTCCAAACGACACCATAAATGTTTCAATACTCAGATGCTGGAGTAAATATGCTTTCTGGGTAATATTAGGGCCAAATCAAGGTTTCCTTTGCATTTATCTTTAAGGGGCTGAAACGCCACCAAAAGTCCTCATCCCTTTTCTAGATAGGATCTCCACACTGTAAAATGTCATCCTGTTCCAGGAATGCATGCATTAGCCCATGAACTAAGAGGCTGATATAGTGAGATGGTCTCATTTGAAGACCAGTGCAACATTTTTATTTTATTTTTTTGGTCACATTTCAGGAGCCTACGAACGGTTGTGCCACCTCATTGCCCGAGAGAGTGCCACAGTGGTCGTGTGCATCCGGTAAGTGAGCTCAGGTGGGCTGCCTCACAGAAGACCGACTTCCTTCGCTGGGCAGCGCTCTGATCTTTGGCCTCCAACCAGTCGGCCGGGGGGCCGGTCAACCCCTCTCTACTGCCAGCCAGCTGGCTGAGCCCCATGGATGCTTCCACTTTGCCCCCCCTCCCTCCCCCCTCCCCTCCCAATTTAAACAGAACTGGGCATGCTGGATGGGGCACATTTAAAAGCTGGCCCCCGTTCTGCATTCACTGATCCGCTCAGGTACCCTGAGGAGAAAGGGGTAGGGGTTAGGGTCAGGGACAGAGGCCTTTTGGGAGGAAAGAAAGTACCGTATACAGACCCATTTTGGGTGACTTTCAGACCAGGGCACAGCACAGGGACGCCGTTGGTCATGTTTAAACTTGGGCAGAGCTGCGGAGGGGAGGCACCATTGATCGGATGCCTATCTGGACCAGTTCCAGGGTTAGCAGTGGGGGGAACTGTGTTGCAGTTGGGAAGGTTGGGGTGTCTCCCCGTCTGGGCTTGAGCGGCCAGCGGGGTCATGCTCTTGTGCACATGGGGCTCCTGAGATGGCTACTCCTTGGTGCCCTGGCCACCTTGCCACTGGAGCACTGCAATGCATTCCACGTGGGGCTACCCTGGAAGACCAGCTCACACTGGTCCGGATTGTACTGTGTTTCTAACGTCGTCAATCCTTTCCATCCACCCTGGAGGTTCAGGCAGAAAAGGGCCATATCAGGGCCCCTCAATTAAACAGGGCCATGATGGGGACTGAGGAAAGGGTCCCCCTCATCTGCCTCAGCCCCTGCCCCCTCCCCCCAGAGGTGTATGGGGCACCCCCTCACGGTGGGGACCCATGCAGTTCTTCACCCTTACGACCGACCACAGGGGTGCTGCAGCGGGTCCCCACCATTCCACAAGGTCCCTGCAGGCCCTGGCCTGCTCTCGATAGGGCCACCTGGTCCCCCGGGTTTAACAGCCGCGTCAGGAGAGCAGGGGATGGGGTACCTAAGCAAGGCTGTCTCGATTGATGGGCACTTGTGACCACAACAGGATGGCTCCCTTACAGGTGTAACTTGAGGACTGCCAGGATGGGATGTAGTAAATCAACAACAGTAATATAGCAATAACAGGGATGCCGATGCCTTTGTAAGATTCTTCTTTTGGCTTCACCGTTGCTTTAGATACCCCTTGGCACCGGAGCACCCCTACCCAGCTCAGCAACTCAGCTGCTATGCTGCCGTGTCGCACTTTCTGAAGAACGCGGGGGACTACGGGGTGGACCCCCGGCGGGTCGTGCTGGCCGGCGACAGCAGTGGAGCTGCCATTGTTGCTGCCATTTCCCAGCAACTGGTAATGAGAACCGACCTGCCACCTGCCCGGGCCCACCTGCTGCTCTACCCTTTTCTCCAAGCTCTGGATTTCAACCTGCCTTCCTATCGGCAAAACCGCTTCGTTCCCCTATTGTCTAAGAACCGGGCTGTTTCTCTTGGCTTGCTCTATCTGTTGGGAAGTGATGCCAGGGTTGAAGAAGTTATGGGCAATGCCCACGTTCCCCAAGAGCTCAGGGCAAAGTACCGGAAATGGATCGGTGCAGAACTCCTTCCAGAGAAGTTTAGACTCTCGGCTCACGAGCCGTTTGTACCTTGTCCGTTTTCGGAAGATCTTTACCAAGCGTGCAAAAGAGCATTTGAGCCCACACTTTCTCCTCTCCTTGCGGAAGATGTTGTCATCCGTCAGTTTCCAGAGACTTTCCTTCTAACCTGCGAATACGACATTTTCCGAGATGACGGCCTGCTCTACAAGAAACGGCTGGAAGAAAACGGCGTGTCTGTCACCTGGCATCACCTGAAGGACGAATTCCACGGGATCTGCCTGCTGACCGGTTTGGGGGCCCTGGAGTTTCCCAGTACGCGGAAGAGCATGGGAAGCATAATCCAGTTCCTAGAGCAGTTCTAGAAATCCATCAGCCCTCTTGCCCCCACCCCCTGGGTTTCCAGCTTCTTCTGCCTACTGCCAGGACAACAGGGGCCCCTGCAGGTGATCTCTCTTGTCTTGGGGTT
This sequence comes from Myanophis thanlyinensis, assembly GCA_017656035.1. Taxonomy (NCBI): domain Eukaryota; kingdom Metazoa; phylum Chordata; class Lepidosauria; order Squamata; family Homalopsidae; genus Myanophis; species Myanophis thanlyinensis. The sequence goes on along the minus strand of JAEANM010025085.1, from coordinate 6,226 downwards.
GATTCCTCAGGGTCTTAGAATCGAGGAGGCTCACTGCAACTAATAACCATCATGCTGGGCGTGGGGACCCAGACAGGAGCAGCAAAGTTTTCCTGGGAGGAAGAGGAGGCATCTCGGTTTGTGAGGTTAGAAGGTTGCAGCTTTATCTTGGGATATCCTATCCTGGGATAAGCAACTAAAAGTCTGGACTCATCTGGATTTTACCGTGTCGTCTTTGGGCCCAACTCCAATTTTGTGTCCTGTAGGCTATGAATGCAACTAAGAAACTAAAAGAAATCAAGGAGCTAAATAAATTTATTTTAACACTGTTTATAAATCCTCTTGTGTTGTATCTATGATATGGGAAAAGTTTCCAAGGTCTTTTGCGGGCTGTAGACCTGCAGCAGAGAAACTGACGGCTTCACTTCCCGTAAGATGACCTGATACCTGCCCTCTTTAATGCCCCCTCTTAGCCTGAGACTCACCTTCCCTCACCTCAACTGACACCCCAAAATCTGGGTTAACCAAACAGATGAGCTTTGTTCGCCTAACAGACAGTGTCCAGGCACAAAACCCTTCGAGGGAGGCCCAGATCCACCCAGGTGGGCTGAGGTGATCCTTAGTCCAGATCCACCAGGCAGATGAACTCTTTCTTGTCGAGAAATAATGGGCTGCATTTCTCTGCCCACATATTGGGAGGAAGGAAAGTCCTTTGTGTCCAGCTCTAGTAATACCCCACAGGTCCTAGGTCTTCCCATGATCCAAAAGGAGAGAGGCCGGAGCCCACTCTATTCCGACCCCCCCAAAGCCTGAATTTTGCCATGAGGAAACTCCAACTCTTGCTTTTACTGACTTTAAGGAGCTTCTGTGTCTTTGTCCACAAGGCAGATAATCAACCTGATTTCGGTATTGACCCTCTGGGGATGTCCACACGTAGAGTCGCCTCCTCGGTTGTTGGGAATGGGTGTTTGCTCTAAGTGTTCCCTTGGCAAAACTATGTTGGCCTTTGCCCTGCTTCCTTTTGTACTCCAAGACCCATCTTGCCTGTTACTCCAGTTGCCTCTTGACTCCCTGATCACCGTTCCAATCTCCTATGGTGAGAAGGGCATCTCTCCCCCACAGCACCACCACCCCTGCTCTACATACAGCCTGAGGATTTGGGGCCCAGATTTGCATTCCTGTGACATTGAGCCTTGGGTTCGGAGCAAGATCATCCGGTCAGGTCGTGTCTGAGGTTATCACAGCACACGGGCGCATTCCTTTCCAAATGTGCCAGCTATGTAACATGTTTTGCAACCTTCCTGAGGGATGGAATTGTGCAATCCAAGGTGACACAAAAGAAAGCAGCAGAATTGCCACAGACTCACGGCTGCTCTGTGGAGGATTTCACAATCCATCGGTTGCAGCAGGCAGGCAGAAACAACAAAGGGTGCCGAATATACAATCCCTTTGATCCCTGAAGGGCACTGGGTGGCCCTTCCAAGCTTCTGCCATAATGGCCACTCACCACCTCACAAGGTCAGCAAGATCAAGACGCAGAAAACTATGGGGAGTTTCCAGAATGGTCCTCAACACTCCTGGGACACACGTAGGGGATCTTGAAAGGCGGGCAGAGATCCCCTCTAGTACAACCGGCACAATCAAGGCAGGGTTGGTAGAGTTTTATTCTCTTCCTCAAGAGAACTTCTCTGAAACCATTCAGAAGCTGAGCACCCACCCACCCCGTTGCCTCTTCTCAGCATCAGACCAATGTCACATTGCACTAGCTACACCCAATTGCAAAACTTACCACACCTCAGATAATAAGTACGGGATTAAGGTATGAAACAATTTTATCTGGAGTTCTCACCCTGGACTTCTGACACCCAGCCTGGAGATCCCCGCAGCTGCCATGTGCTCATCTATGGAGGAGCAAATTCTTCTCTCCACTGTCTCTGGCGAAGGTCGGTCTCCCCACAGCCCCTCCTGTGGCACATCTCCCCCTCACCTTTGACCCTGCCTGCATCCCCTGCATTACCCAGAAAGCCCACTGCCCTTTTACCTGGGAGGAAAAGAGTTCTAGGTAGGCAGAGCAGCCAAGATGCGCAACAGATTACATTCCCTGGCAAAATTAGGTCAGTAGATTCGGAAGGAGGCTTAGATATTTTATCACCGAGATTAAGAATGTGATTGCAAGTGGAAGACAATAGGGCAGGATATGAATCCTACAGGCTTCAGTTCAGCACCTGATCTTTCAGGCAGGAATCAAGCAGGTGGCTGGGCCTACGCTGAACTGGGGGAAACACAGCAGGACACAGAATACAAGCACACACCACTCAGTTCAGCCCCAACCATAAAGAGATATGCAAGGGCTCTCAACTTAACAGCCATTCATTTAACAATGTTGATTTGAAGTTATGACAGTCTTGGGAAAAAACGACTTACAACTTGTACTCTCACTTAGGACCATCACACTTCCCCACAAATATGAGATCACCAGCTGGCATGGAATCCTGCAAGTGACGATCCCATGGTCGTGGAGCAGGGCCACAGGTATAGATACCAGCCAGCTGGCCAGTGCCCAGATTAGAGCACCTGACCTGGAGGTGGGAGGGAGGGTGCTGGGATGGCCAGAATCTCAGGGATCGGTCATAAGTGCCACCATTTCAGCACAACCGTAATCTCAAATGGCCACTGAACGGGTGTTGTGAATTGAGGACAGCCTGTACAGTTTTTGGGGACATCGATGGTGTTATTCACACAGATTTCCTTAAACCTGGTACTAGCTTGCAACCTTCAAAGATTGAAACTATGATTCAGCAAATCCCAGAAGCAGCACGAGGAGGAAGCATTGTGAGTGTCATCCTTTCCTCAGTGGGCACGCCAGAGGCAACGGTCAAGTTGCATGTCACCATCTTGGCCCCCACCACCCACCCAGACTGGGGGTACGTGAGTTTGTCCTGTTCCTCCCAAAATGGAAGGGCCTCTGTTTGACTCTGATCAAGAAAGACATGGAAAAGACTGTCAGGATGTGGCTGAAGAGACACAAAGTATTGAGCACTTTTATGATGTGGCTGGCACGCAGGGTGGTGCTGATGCAGAGAATTAAGGATGGGGAACAAAAATACTCATTTCCTCTTGCCTTCACGAAGATAGTCCTATTTAGACTAAAGTTGTGGAGACAGAGGCATTACTTTTAACTCATTCCCCCCCCCCCCCACTGTGCTCACTCGCTTGGAAAGGGCCCCTCCACCATCCCTACAAATTAAACATTTATCCCCCAAGGCAGGCAGCCAATGCCCCACCCCCGTGACCTCCTAGGGAGGAGGAGAGTCCTCTGGTGGATAGAGGAAGTATTGCAGGCTGCCGGAGGAAGCCAGCATTCTGCAGGAGGGACCATTAACAAACCTGAGGCAGGCACGGCCGTCTGCTTGCTGTGGCTCTGAGACAGAAGAGGCTCAGTTCTGCAGTACAGGAGATCCTTTAAATCCTCCCCCTTCACGGATCAACCTAGTCAAGGAAGGATGCACCTGTTCCACAGGGGATAGCTCCACGGTCGGCACTCACCCACCGCCTTCTTCCTGGCAGCAATCTTCCCAGGTTTGGCGGCTGAAGGTGGGCAGGCAGAGGGCCACAGTCTCAGTCCTTGTTTTGTTTTGCCCTGCCCTGGAGCGAAGGGATGTGGCATCTGGTTCAGGCACTCCTTAAGTCTCACCTTCGCTTCCCCCGACCTCAGATACCTGAATGGCGTCCTCCCCTCGTCCTAGAGAGGGGTTTCCCGACCTCTTGTTGCGCCAGACGGTTTCCAATTCTGCTTCTGATTTCAAGACCTGTTGGTAAAATCAATCTGGATTTGTCAGACAGTAATGGAGATGTGAGGTTCCCGAAAGAGATTAGTGTGCCTTCCTGTGGTTGGCAGGGCTGATTCGCCCTTCCTCCTGAGGTGCAGCAAAACCACGGTACACCTGAGCAGAGACCACCTGGGGGTCTCCCTAGCCAAGGAGGGGAGGAGATCGACTGATTTGTGGAATGAGAGAAAGCAACCCTGACTGAAAGGCACCTCGGAGGGGACCCCTTCTCTCAAGTGGGCAAGTGGGACCGACAAGGAGAGGGCCTGAAGCTGGAGAAGATGTTTCAGTAAAGAAAGCTTTTTTAGGACCGTCCCTCGTAAAACGGTGATAAAGAGCTTTGTGGGGTGGGATGGTCATGACTCATGATTAAAAAAAGTTAATTTAGGAAAAAAATGTGACATCTTCCATCTGACCAGTCATGCCAAAGAAAGCGGTCCGTGTTGAGATTGAAAGGCTACAATTGGATTTCTCATCTGCAGTGAAAGACAAGCTTTCCTTGGAAAAGCCTTTGAAACACTGATGATGTACCCTAGTAGGGTAATGAAACGTTTTCAAGAAAACAGCCACTCTCAGAGGGGACGTTATATTTTCTGGTTCTGACAAAGCTCAGGGGAAACAAACGCCCCGTTGGCCTTATCAATCTGCTCTTATCTACCCACTTTACTGGAACATCATATTATCACAATCAGGATTGATCAACCTGCTAATGACAGATGATTGCTCATTGCTTCTGAATCTTGTCAATTAGGCTACCTGCGTGTGACCTCCACTCTCATAGTAACCAGGTGGGATTTTGATGCCCAGCTGATGACAGGAGAACTGCTGAGAAGATATTGGCCGGAAGAGAAGACTGTAGATCCTTGCTCTGAGAGGTCTACCTGGACACCTGGATCTCCCGCCAACGGCATTTCCTAACCGGATAGCCTGTTACAGAAAACAAGGATGGACCCAGGGCTGCCTCCCGTCACACCTTCCTCTCTGCTCTGTCCTTCTGGTAGGTGAAACACGTAATGGGCGGGGGAACAGGAGATCAGCCTCCCCTTATCAATCCTGGACCATCTATTTTTCCATGGATCAACCCCTGGGCTCTTGGCAGAGGAGGAGGAGATCCTGTCCCAGGTGAGGTGCAATGGCATCCTATGGAAAGCTCCTGGCCTGCCTTCTTGTCGGAGGTGCCCTCTACCCAGCCGTCCTTCTGCTCTCGGTCATTATCCAGTACGCCGGAACCGTCTTTCCTCCTGGGATCGATCAACCCCTGAAGGCCCGCATCTGCCAGACAATGATCATCACTGGGTTAATTTTGGTAAGGTTTTCTTTCATTCCTCTTTTTATGAACTGGGACAGACAGAAGAACTGTATTGGTTTATTCTTTTCTTAAAAGTTTAGAATTGGCCCGAATCCATGAGCACCCCCATCAAAGGAACAGAAACAGTTTATTGGCTTCTTGGGGATGAAGCTGTGAAACTGACTGGTTCACCTGTCTGTCCAGATTTGGAGGCCTGAAGGAGGAGGGCTTCCCTCAGTAAAAGGCAGTATTCCCCCACCTGAAGCCATCCAGATGATCAAGATGTCAGATCCCATGACTCTCAGTCAGCTCCCTTCAACATGACGGAAACAGCATTGCTTATGGAGGTACTCCACTTTCCAAAGTTTAATGCCCTGCTACATCTTCTCTGCCAGAGCTGTGACCTCCTACAGCCTAACTCATTGTAATTTGGGCACTTTGTTTATGTGTTGAAGGGAGAGCAACAGGATGAATCAGAACACTGAAATGCAAACTCTGCCTGACATCCACATACCAAAGGCACAGAGCCTGGGTGGCCACACCACGAATGCCCGCTGTTTTATTCTGAAGGACCCTCTCCTTGTGGTGCCGGTACCATGCCGGTGTATGAATTCCAACTATTGGTGGCTAAAGATTAAGGTGATCTCCCGAAAGTAAATTCTCCTCTTCTGTGCTTTGGCCAACAGGGAATTGTTTTAGAGGAGCTGGGTTTGTGCACCGTCCTTGATATCTTACGCATTTTGACTAATGGAGTACCTCCGTGTAGGGATCCGTCCCTTCTCATTCAGAACCAGAAATTTGATGGCGTGCCAGTGAGGATCTACTCGTCCAGAATGGTGCCAACTACAAAAAGAAAAGCTGTGCTTTTCTTTCATGGAGGAGCGGGCATCCTCGGGAGCATCGGTAAGGCCACAGAGACTATTCCAAGCCAACCTCTGACAGCTAAGCAGAGAAAGTTAGGCAATTGTCTCACGGCTATAATAGCTGAAAGCCTAAATACATCCCACCACATAATGGCAAATGCCTTTCAGGGCACACAAATACAATATGGAAATGTTCATCAAGTCACCTGGCATTCCACCTCACTCAATATTTCTCCATCTCTCTCTGTCACTCACACACACACACACAG
>JAEANM010025084.1:0-11014 GCA_017656035.1 Myanophis thanlyinensis | reverse complement strand
AGCCAACATGGCTGGCTCAGGAATTCTGGGAGTTGAAGTCCACGAGTCATGAAGGAGCCGTAATTGCCCACCCCTGATTTAGAGGAATCTGAATTCATCATTTAGAAGAGTCTGAATTACTTGTTTAGATGAGTCTGAATTCGTCAAAGTTTAGACACCAAGGTTGCTCCCTTAAAAGGTCTTTCCAAGTTATACATACCGGTAATTATCCTTCTGGGAAGAATAGGAAGGCCAGAGACAAAAGCAGTATTCCCAAACAGGGCCAGGGTCTCCCTCCCCCCGCAAACTGTCTCTTGCCAAAACCAAGCCGGTAAGAAAAATGGGGAGTCCGGCACCTTTTTTATTGAAATTAAAGAATCCAGGAACACCCCCAGCTTTCCTTTCCTTCCCTCGTCCTCCCAGCCATCCCCGTTTAAGCCACTCTGGTGGTGGTGGTGTTTTTTTAAATTTCCTCCGGCCAAGTACGGAATAGGCGCTCCTGAAGTGGGAAAGGGAGTCGGAGGAGGAGGAGGAAGAGGGAGGGAGGGCGTCCCAAAACCAGAACGAAATAAAGGAGCGGGGGCGACGAGGCACTGGACCCGCCCCCCACCCCTCTCCCCGCCGCTTTGGCGCGCTCATAAAAGCCGCTCGCCGCCTTTCCCCTGCTGCACCTCAGGAGGAACGTTTTGCTGGGTGGGACGAGCTTCGCTCCCGGCACGAGCAGACATGGGCAGGGCGCTGGCTTGGCGGCTCGTTTTCGGGCTTTTTCTCCTGGCGCTGCTTTCACCCTCTCAGGTGAGCGCCCAAGGGACCGACCGACCGCGAGGTGTGTCCCAGTCGCGGGTCACTCCACGCCTCAGCAGCGGGACACCCCCCTCCCCCCGTGGAATAGGTGTAGGGGGAAGCAGGGGCCGTTTATTCTTAATATCGTATATAATATAATCTTAATATCCTCCTCCTACCCGGGTTTTGCTTTACAGTCGCGCGCGAAGTTGCATTAATAAATTGCAATTTTGAGTTGCGGGAGGAGATTATCCCAACAAATTTTTTTAAAAGTTTTTAATTTTTTTTTAAAGTTTTCGCGCTGAACCTTTAAATATAGGTTGGTTGGTTGGTTGGTTGGTTCGGCCGTTAGCCAGTTGGGGTAAACCTAGCCCAGCTGAATGAATCATTTCAGTAAACTGAATTTAAGCATGGTTTAATGTGATGTGTGGATGCATCTGGAATTCCATTCTCTAATTTAGTTTTGGCAGATTTGCAGACGCAATTCCAGCCTTCTGTTGCTTTCTTTTCCCAATTTCCCAGGGAGGGTTGAGCGTCGCCTCCCTCCTTCCCTTCTACCGCTTTTTTTTTTTAAACAAAGTAAATTCCTTTGCGGTTTTTTTTTAAAGGAGAAAAAGGGAGCGACCCTTCCCCTTTTAGCAAGACTTCCTTTTGCAATTTATGTAGGTCTGCTCAGAAATAGTCAGAATTCTACGGGATTTTTTTGAAGGTTAACGTGTTAGGAATTCTCATATTTTAAGCCTGACCACTACTAGCTGGAGAAGGCAAGTTACCATATGCTACACCATTGAACGGATACAAATAAACTTCTTGTAGAGTTCTGGGTAAAATAAAATTGTCTGTTGGTTAAGCTACAACTGAACTGGATAAAGTATCTGAAAAGCTATATCCTGTAGCATTTTTTAATTCTTTTGCAAAAATCTGCCTAGAGAGGCTTTTTTTTTTTTTTTAAAGTAACTATTATTAACCATCTAAATGGGATAGGAAAGCTATGTTCTGTGGAAACTTGAAAGTAGAAAAATGCAGTTACCTGACAAGTCTTCCATCTGCCTTTTCTTAAAAGATTAGCAGCTGCTGCTTGGGAAATAAAATAAGGACCCAGATTGTTGGGAGCAAATATTCTGACTCTGTAAACAGCTTAGAGAGGGCTGTAAAGCACTGTGAAGTGGTATATAAGTCTAAATGCTAGTGCTAGAGTAAAACTGCAGATCATCTACTGTTGCTGAACTCAATAGGTAGTGGCTGGAGTAGCTGAGAGTTGGAATATAACAAAACTTGCAAGCAATGTTTTGTCATACCCCTTACGTTAGATTTTCTTGCTGTGTTGAAGAGCATTTCCTAAGAACCTTACTCTGTCTCGGAGAACCTCTCTGTCAGACTTCTCTGTGGGTTTTACATATTTTACATATTATATTCTAGGTGTATAATTTTGTGTACTGTACTTGAGTTGTGTGGAGATCCAGATTGGAAGACAAAATATAATTTGGATGTATGTGGGGATGTAAAGGTATCTATGGAAGAATAGGTGTGACTGTCCTTTCTTAACAGTTTTTGGAAAGTCACCTTTGTCGCTTCAGACAAGTGAAGTATATATACACACATGTTCCAAATCCCATTTTGCCTTTTGAATTCAGATTTCTGCACAGGCCTCTTTTTCCTTACCACTGGATACTGCTGTAGAAGCAGAGATTCCCTCTTATGAATTTTATTATAGTAGCAGATAGTTTAAGAATCTTCTATTTTTATTAAATAAGCTTTCAAGTAATAATTTCCTAGAAATATATATGCTTTATCATGCCTTTCATTATTATGTAAATCTTTGGAGAAATTTGGGAAGCCCTGTCTGACTTGGCATTTAAAAAAATAACGTTAGTACTTCCACATATTTCTTTTACATTGGAATTTCTGGATGAGATACAACACTTGGCTCAACGTTAGAACAATAGAAGTTGTAGTAGCTTAATATTTTATGTAGCTAGTTTCAAGTCTTGCGTTTCAGTCTTGTTACCTTATATCAGCTTAGCAGTTGAAGGCAAGATAAAGCCTTTGCTAAAGGAATAGCAAAGAATAAAACGAGTGAATATTTAACAGAAAGGAATACTTACTAACATTTTGAGAAGAGAATTGGAGTGGCTTGCAAAGTTTGATTATAAATCTATAGGTTTTACTTTTTAGTTCTTATTAAGTAATCTTTAGCTTTTTGTGGCAATGAATTTGTTATTGTAAGGGTCTAATACAGTGTTTCTCAACTTGGTGACTTTTAAGATATTTGGACTTCAACTCCCAGAATTCCCCAGAAAAGCTGGGGAAGCAAAGCTGGCTGGGGAATTCTGGGAGTTGAAGTCCAAACATCTTAAAAAGTCACCAAGGTTGAGAAACACTGGTCTAATAGAAAAAGCAGCATCAAGCTTAACAGAGAATTTCCTTGGTAGTATGTAACAAAATGATTTGTTGAATATAATGAGGTATACCCTGTCAGCTTCTTGATTTCAACTTCACTGTTAACTATGGTGGTGTTGCTCTGTAAGTGTGAAACACAGAATAAGAACTTATTTTTAAACAACCAGAACATACAGTAGAGCATTAGGTGGCAATCCTGCAAGTGCATTTCACGCATTGAAATTCCCTTTATTAAGGAAAAAAAAACCATCCTTGTATGTAGAATTTCTAAAATTAAAAATTTAATGTGGATATTATATGAGCAGATGATAATGCTGCCTCTTAAACTTGATTTTACTCTGTCAATGCTTATTGAGTATATATTTTGCTCAAAATAAACATCTCCACTTGAAATGGATGGGGTGAAATTGACGATATATTTAACATATGTGATTTGGGGAATATTATGGTGGGTTTGCAATCGCCATATGACAACCTTTAATCTATTACTGTTAATTGAAGTAGATACTCAAAACCTGTCCTGCTTTACAACATTTTCTCAGCTTCCAGATGTACCAGATAGTCTTCATACAGTACATGAAGTCTGACATCATTAGCATGACTTGGTCTATCCTTCCATAGACTGAGACAATCTTCACTGCTACTGTCAGAACAGGTCCATGCAATTTTCATGGCTACATTTTGAGGGGTGATTGCCCTTGCTTTCTTCTCATGAATGAGATAGATTTGACCCAAGTCATCCAGCTGCTTCATGCTTAAGGCTGGACTGAAACTGTAGTGAGTAAGGAAGCCGTCCTTGACTGAGATATGCAAGCTCTGTTGATGAGTTGTGAAGTCTAGTATAACCGAATAATAATGTTCAGAAGTGGCTCAAGTGTGCCTAGTACACTGATCTACAATATATGGAGAAGGTACCATGGTTAGAGTTGTGAGTTTTTCTCATTTAACCAATCTCCAATTCCTGTGGAGGTGATTTCCTAGCCTCATCTATCTAGTAGGGATGACTGGAATTCATATTCTTCTGGTTTCAAACATTTTAACCACCATATCAAATTGGCATTGTTGTACAGAGATTTATGTATCAAAAATAGTATTTTTGTGGCCTGATTCACAAATTTCACAAATCTGTGTTCCATAGCTTATTGAATAAACCATGGTTCACTAGGTTCAGGCTAGAAATTAAGCCGTAAATAGTTGTAATAGTTGGGATCACAAAGCAAGTTTGGTTTAAAGGAGTGTTTTAGCTCAGTCAGCATATTCCTGCTTTTCTAATTCTATGCAACTTTTTAAAAATTCTTGAAATAAACATTAGTGCTAAGTGGCTGGAGACAGACAATGCATGTGCTCAAATCTAATAACATATCTGAAAGTGTGGTATGCGCTTGTCGCATTCATGTCATTATTTGACCCAGATTTTATGTTTTAGTTAGGTTTCTAAAAGTCTTGTTGACTACATAGTAACCAAAACAAAAGAAATAATACCTCTGCCGTGAAAATCATTTCAAGTAATTTCAACGCCATTTCAAGTAATTTAAATTCCTAAAATGTATTACTTCATCTGCCTGCCGTGGCATGCAATAAACAGAACAAAAAATTGATTTCTTGTGCAATTTTATCTTTGGTGTGGTAACTATTTAATTACCATGTTTCAGACTTCACCTTAAAATCTTCCACTTTTCTAAAGTATTAATCATATCCAGCATTATTAATGTGATTGTTTGATCAAAAATGTTAAATAAGCTGGAAATAAGTTTTTTCATATCATGTGAGCCAAAATCAAACAAGTGTTTTATGATGTAGTGTAATGTCTAAATCTAGCATTAGAGTTCTTTATAAACTCAACCGGAGTAAGAATGACAAATTACCAATTTTTCTAAGATTATCTCTAATAGCATTTTGATTTTCTGATTGCTAATTTTTGATCTCGTCTCAGTAAAATCCAACAAAGTTAAAAGAGAAAAATACATTTCAGAGAAATTGTGATTTGATAGATGAGAACGTATTGGGGGACATGGTTGATATGCTAATGTCAGTATTATTTCCAAGTTGTCAGTGTCATTATTGATGTGGGATATACAAAAAGCTTGCTTGGCTGTGAGTTCTCATTCTAGCCATAATGGAGTTCTTTCCTTATTGACTATTTGCCTCAGCACTGATACATCACAAGAAAAAAGGTTTTATATTGTTTGCTTAGCATATTACATACAGTTAACATATATTTTTATTGCAATCCTATACTTGCTTAGCTTGGAATAAACTTCAGGGGCTTATTTCTTAATATGGAATTATGCACTTTAAAGTTTACTTTTTAGGAAGGGCAGTGAAACTGTATGTGAATGTGTATTTCATGGTGAAATTTAAAAATAACTATCATCACAATCATTCTAGGTAGACTAATGTAATAACATAGACCAACACATTATAAGCCCTGGAAGGCAGAATACAAAATGTGTTGATTGATTTTACAATCGTTTTTTCTTCTTCTTTTGCCTATTTTAGGGAGAAGTTAATAAAACAACTACTGATGCTCCACCTAATTCAACCGTGACTTCTGTGTCACTTAGCACAAACACCACTACCAAGGGACATGGAAATTATCTTCAGTCAACTACTGGCCTTGTCATACTTTCAATCTCTTTCCTATACTTTTGTTAAAGCATCTGGTCTGGGAAAACAACATTCTTCCCTACCAAGTTCCCTAATTCATCTAAGATGGTGAGACCTTCGTATTCTGAGAATTATATATTAAAAAACAGCATAAAATACTTGTATCCAGCCAGTCCAATTAAGCAACAGTTCAATCACTGATACCAATTTGACCAAGACTCTTGATAAGAATACCTGATGAATTGAATCAATCTTCCTTCAAAAATAATTTGATTCACAAGGCAGCCTGTGGACACCAATATTCAGCACCTTGAACTCATAAGAGAAATACAACTTGACAAGCCATGGATCATGTCTTCTGAGAGGAAAGAGCTGATAAAGCTATGCAAAATAAAAAGCTTAATTTGAAAATGACGCTCATCCTCTAAGCTTATAAAACCAGTAAAAAATGAAAAAAGTGCTGAAGTGGGTTTTTTTTCTCTATTTAAAATACAAGGATATCCATTTAGAATTTCACTTTGGAATTTTTTAGTTATTCCATTGATTTTAAAAAAATCTGTTATAAAGGTTCAAAATTGAAGTTTGAATAATTTAAAACCAAATGGAAAACATTTATTCTATTTTTTCCAATGTTATTAAAGCTGTAAGTGAATCAAATGCATCAGCAGAATGAGATATTTAAAATCTATGTAAGAATATTTGCTAATAGCCAATATAAAATAAGTAATAAGGAAATAAGGAATCAACTTACATAATTACACTTGAATAGTTTTTCTTATAGTAGCCTCCTCCTAAAAGTTTCTGGGGGTGATTTCTAAATGTCAGTTTTGGTGCAATTAGTGTTAATTTTATTCTTTCAATGAAGCATCTTTTGGCAAATAATTTTATGTTGAGTGAAAATACCCAATGTTTAAATCCTGAAATATTAATCCTTAAAGTGTGTATCTTTTAAAGGTTGAAACTGATATATTTGCACAAATTATTTCTATGCAAAGTGTTCTGTACAGAAAGTAATTTGAACTAAAGCTGGTACTAAAATGTTATCCAAATGTTTGTCTCTTCAGAAATAAATAATGGAAAGTCTTGTATGCAGACCACACTTGTTCACTTACTATGTGTGATAATAGCTTTAAATGCACATTTTTAGTCAGTTACCAGAAGTCTGTATACATCCATTGCATTGTCAAATACTTAAATAATAACCCTTGGGGTGTAGGGGAGGGATATATGCATTCCTTTTGTATTGTGTACACTGTTTGACTTCATGATTATGTGATTATGCTATAATTTTAAACTATGAATAAAACGAATCTAATTCTTGTACATTCTATAGTTTTTTAAATAATCAGATCTTCAATATTCTGCTAAGAATTATGGCAGAGCTTTCTCTAATTGAGCAACTGGATTCAAAAGAAACAAGTTCTGTTCCTAATAATCTTGACAGTGATCTTACACATGGCAGGATTTATTTGCTTGGTTTAGGATATTTCAATAGCTATGGATAGAATCTGGTGGCATCTCTGAGGACCAGAAGATCTGTTTTGGAGGGTTCCTGCAGCTGCCAGAGGATGTATGCATGCTGCTATAACTTTTGAAAAAGCAGAAGTGGCTAAGACTGGTTAAAATTACCTGAACCTGTTTTAAAAAGCTAATTGCAATGCTCTTTTTTTTGTTTCATGAAACCTAATTTGATTTAGGTTAATTAATTGCTATCTGTTAATCAAATGTAATTACATGTCCAGCTTTTGCTCAAGTCAGTGCAGGATAATTATGAATTGTTTAACAGTACTTGAAAAAAATGAACCAAGAACTTTGAAAGAGACTGGAGTAAGCTGTTGAGGCATAGAGTGAAAAACTTTTATCTCCCTTCTGTGGTTGCTCTGGCTTCTAACCATATTAAAACTGAATGAGTTCTGTATATCCTGCTCATTGACTTGGAAAAAGATAGCTGGAATGGGTTCTTAGTGTAATTTAATCACAGGACAATGAAACCATTGAGGAAACCGCAAACATGCCAGTGAGAACAAGGTGTATTTATCAAGCCATAGGGGAAATGGCAGACCGTGTTAATATTTCCTCACTTAAGTCTGGGCCATGGGAGAAACCTGATGGGTGGACTCTAGAAAAGGTGATAATATAAAGTAATCTCTGCTGTTTGTGGGGAGTTGGGAGTTTCTCTGTTACTGTTTGAGCCCAGTTTAGGGCTCAAACAACAAGCTGTATGGCCCAAAACTATTACTAGTTGTGGTCTGGGTTGGCAGCAAGGAGGCGGCATATATACCCCTGATTTAAACACAGCTAAACTATACATTCAGTATTTGATCTGTCAAAATTAATAAGATTAATCTGGATAACAGATTCTAGAAAATCTTGAAGTTGAGCTTCTTTAATGCTTTAATTTTTCAATATATTTTACTTACTGCTGAATCTGTAGAACTTTAAAATCACAGGGAACACAATTACCGGTAGAAACCTTAAGTAAAGCATTCAGTTTGTCGCAAGATCCTTGTTTCTTGAAGCTTTTTCCTCTCAGAAACTCGTCCTGCTTTAAAAAAATTATGGACTCCAGAAGAGCTTTTCTTTGTATAAATTAGGTTCATTTATATTTACCATATTAAAAATTAATATATTTGCTGCAGCTACCACTTCTCACAATTGTTTGATGGGATTTTAATACATTATTTCTCAACCCATTCTAGCAAATAATTGTCATTTTGGTGAAACCCTTAGGTCCTAGGATCACATTTTAAGAAACACTGTCCTAGAGAAAAGACCAAATGAACCTCATTTATTTACTTTGCTGTTTAGATGTTGTGAGAAATGATACTGAAAAAACAATTGCAAGCTTACTTATGAACACCTGTGATTTTCACTGTATCTAACATTATGTATGTATATGTGCATATATTAAACTTATTTCTGCTAGAGTTTTCTTCCCTTTCTTTTACACATCTGAGGGCTCAGATTTCCAGCCTGGCTGAAACAGTGCTAAACATCATCAAATAATTACATTGTCTCACAAACAAGAATCTATTTTCTACCTAAGTATTTTTCTATAGTAAAAAGCAATGTTAAAATACTGTAGATATCATTTGCTTCTGCAGGAAATTTTTATACCAATTCTGCATTTAAAAGACACTGTGTAGTATTGACTACTATGGTTTCTCTGAAGTCCACCATTCTGCTAAACAACGATATGCAGTGCAATGCCAGACACATTTACTCCATGTGAAACCTTATGTAGTTCAAAGGGACTTATTCTCATATAAGGAAGAATAGCACTCACATTCCAAGCCTTACTGGTCCTGAAAAGTAATTTGATCTCTTTCAGTGAGTAGCCTCTGATCAGTCAAACGAAACACTTAATTTCCTGGTCACTAATGCATTTAATTTCATGTTCTTAATGTCCCAGAGCTGTTTAGGAGACATTATTGAATCTATTTTATTCTGCCAATTTTCTAAATGTTTTCTTTCTTCAGATACAAACTTTTGTGTCCTTCAGAGACTGATAAAAACACTGCTGTTACATTCAAGACCCGTACAAATGAATATCTTATTTTCCTGGTTCAACGGCTTATTTCTTGTATGTCTGGCAAGTTTCAGCTTTAGATATGAACTGATACAATTTTAAAAACTGGATGATAATGCATTATAGTGATAAGGACCGGCAAACAGTTGGTTTCAAATTGAGCATGCCCAATATCACGATCTAGTGCAGGGGTAAGAAACTCCTTTGGACCATGTGGAATATCTTGTGTCAAACTTGCTAAGTTCTCTGGCACCCAAGGCTTTCACACAGAGAGGCACATTCAGAAGTAACTTTTTAAAATAAATCGGACAGGAAAAAGAACTAAAAGTGTCAATTTCCATATATTATAAATAACAATAATAGCATAATCCAAGTTATCAAGCAAATGCCACAATGTTTAGAGAAACATTGGAGAAACAAAGACTGTCATTCCTTTGAAGGGAATGCTTCAAACCACGCAGGAGCACTTCTTTTTCCAAATCATTAAAGCAGCCATGTATTTTTCCAGGACTGTGTAACTGCTTTGCTTGTTTCTCTAGCTGCAGAAGCTTGGAAAATTTTTGTGCTCCTCTGATGACTGGAAAAAAAGAACTCTTGAGTATCCACAAGAATCTGAATACCTCTAATGTGTAACATATAAATGAATATCTAAGAGGGGGAAAATCCCCACCAAATAATACAGTGGAGTTAGATTAAAATGTTGACCCCTTCTTCCTTGCTTCCCTATTGGAGGAGTATTGGAGTGCCAACATTCTTACAAATAAAGCTCTTTTTCATGATAACATTTTGTGTAGTTCTTCCATCCTTGAATCAGCAGAAAAAACCTGCTGGCATAAATTGTAGCGCCCTTGTGGTTTTGTCCTATTTTGTCTCAGTAACAAGGGCAGGGAAGGATGATATTGGTAGTGTGCTTCAGAAAATGTTCTAAACCTACATTTAAAGTAGCCCCCAAATACCTGACAGATATTGCACCGAGTCTAGAACAATGTTTCTGAAATGTGACATCTTTAAGACTTCAGTTCCCATAATTCCTCAGTCAGCAATGAAACAGTATGTTTTGTCCTTCCATATACTTTCCAGCTGGTGCCAGCCAGCTGCTTATCAGAGTCCCTGGCTGCAGGAATCCAGTTCTCTCCTTATCAGGTTAATAAGCTCATGATAAAGACTTTGCAACAAGAATGGCTGTGCCTCAGGTTTTGCTGCCAGCACTGGCTCTAGTGGTAAGAGAAGCAGGAGGATGCAGGTAGTTCTTGACTTATGATCACAACTGGGATCAGAATTCTCATTGCTAAACAAGACGGTTGTTAAGTAAGTCATGCCCAATTTTACATTTCCCCCCAAGATTGTTAAGCGAATCGCACTTAAGTGACTCACGTAATCATTAAGCGAATCTGGTTTCCCTCATTGACTTTGCTTGTCCGAAGCTGGCTGGAAAGGTTCACAAGATGCTGCAAATGTCATAAATACATGCTGGTTGACAAGGGCATTTCCATATTGCAGTAGCAGGATATGCAGATGGGACCAAAAGTCCAGAAAAACAATTTTGAATTCTACCCCCTGAGGGAAAAGAAAGAGGAGGAAAAACAGGAGAAGAAGAAAGAGACTTGACATCTAATAGTATCTGAATGATCAATCCAGCCATTGGTGGATGATCTCTGGAAGGCCCGGGATAGGGGTTGCTCCTCTATCCTGGTCCTATTAGACCTCTCAGCGGCT
>JAEANM010025083.1:0-11014 GCA_017656035.1 Myanophis thanlyinensis | reverse complement strand
AAAGAAGAAAAGTAAAAAAAGAAAGAAAACATAAAAGGATAAAAGAGGAGCAGAACCCAATATCTTTTGTTTCAGAGTATAGAACTTAATGGATTTAAATTACAAGTCAGATTCAATTGAATATTAGAAAAAAGAATTTCTAACAATAAAAGCAGTTTAACAATAGAGCTAAAAGAGGTGGTAAGCTCCATTCCACTGGATGTATTCAAGCTGAGGAAGATGATTCTATTCATTGATGTTACATCAATGGGCTACATCAATATTTTAGCGGATGGAATGTGCCACTTTCACAAAATGCAATATATTCATACCAGAATTTATTCTATCAGTCTACTCTCAGCAAAGACCCACAGAGAAGTAAAAAGACAAAGAATTAACTTTTTGGGAAAGTGATGGAAGCTAAAGGAAGAGAACAGTGAATCAAAAGCAAGCATAGTTGCAATAAGTAGACCAATTAGGAACAAAGGCTCCTCAAAATATTATGGGAAAATGGCCCCTGTTGTTCTCTTGCAGCATTCTTCATTCATGACAAAGTGAAAATGAATCACAGCGTGATGCAGAAGCTGAAGTGGGGACCAAAAGGAAGAAAAGTGAAATGGTGTTTGGAAGGAGATTTGTTTCATGATAATTTTAACAAGCAAAATAGTTGATGTTCACATTAGGAGTGCAAAAATTATTCTATACATTTCATCGTTTTTCCAGGGATACAATCTGAAGTGTTAAGATTAAGATTATTTAAACATCAATGTAATAATTATCTAGGTTATTTAATTATTTTCCATCTTACTGAAAATAGATTCACTATTGCATTCTAAATATTTTTGCAATTGTTCCTGGAACATAGAGTTTTGTATGCTTCTCTAACTTTTACCTTAAAAATCTATTTGGATCCTGAAAGGCATCAGAGTTTTATTAATTTATTGTCACATTTGAACATTACGAGTCCTGGCACAGTCTGCATGGTTTAAAACACAACATAAAGTATCAGTAAGTAACAATTAAAATTTAAGTTTAGAAATATCAGGTTAAATAGGTACAGTATTTAGACAGTCCAAACATAATACAATAAACACAATCAATTTAATTAACTTCTCCCTTTACTCAGATTAAAACAAAAGATCACAACAAATGAAACCTAATATTCCATTCACCTAATTTACCACAGTAAGTGAAAATAAAATGAAAAATGTGAATTTCTTCTACTGTCAGCAAGAATGGCTTATAATGTCAGTTCCCTCTTAATTCATACATTTTCTTACATGTGGCGAAGGTGTTTGCATGAATTTTAAAAACTAATAGGTATTAACCTTTCAGGTTCACTTCCATCTACAGTATAGAATAT
Source organism: Myanophis thanlyinensis (assembly GCA_017656035.1). NCBI lineage: Eukaryota > Metazoa > Chordata > Lepidosauria > Squamata > Homalopsidae > Myanophis > Myanophis thanlyinensis. The sequence goes on along the minus strand of JAEANM010025083.1, from coordinate 9,672 downwards.
TAAAGCTAAGTTCATTTTAAGATGAATGCTTCTTCTATATGTCTCTCTCCCTGTCTGTTTCTGTCTCTCCTACACACACACACACACCTGATCTGATTATCTCAAAGTGTTTATTTCTGGAGTCTTATAATGGCACCAGCTTGTCAATTTCTTTCATTTTACAATACATTTTTTTTTTTACAACATCAGAATCCTAAGCAGTTGTCTTTTTAAGACATGGGAAACTCTAAGTTGCATTGAATGACTACAGATCTCTTCCCTTTTTCATAAATTATCTTTTAAAAGCAGCTCTTCAGTTGCAAATCATTTTAACTGAATTTGATACTTTTGTTACCTTTCATATTTTGGAAAAGCGACATTTCAACATTATTTTGCTGAGCAAACATGCTGGGTAATATTTTGACTTTCAGTAGACATCAGTCTCTCTCCTTGCCTTGATTCCCCTGAAGCACAAAAATAAATCAAAATAAGTCGGCGTTTTACTCTCTACTAATGTAATACATGAGGTTGTTTGTGATACTGCACGGTAGCTCAGTATCATTCTATTCTTGCCGTAAGTGATTTTTAGCTCACTAGCTTACTGTCTTTCAAAAATGACGAAGGTGTCCCTCATAGTCATAAGAATGCCTTCTGCTTCAATAGGCACGTCAGGTGAAGCTGCTGTTGCTGCTGCTTTTTATACCACACCAAAATGGCTGTGGAAGTAAGAAGGATCTGTGTGGACATATGTAACTGTATCAATCAATAAAGAACCCTTCACTAAGCAGAAATATTTGGAACTGACGTCCCAGATTTTACCAATGTATGACCTGGCAGCAGGCCTCTACGATCGACTCCTTCAATAGAATTGGAGAATCTACAACAAGAATATCAGAGATACCGTACCTTCAAGATCTAACTACACAACCTAGTTAAAAAATCCCTGATCAAGGATGAAGTTTTTTCTTCCAGTTTCTGATTCTAAAAATTCTAGGCATTGTCTCATGCAGAAAAATTAATATTTTCAAAATTTGGTTAATACTTCTAAAAGCAAGACTCCTGAATCATGAGTATTCCATATCAAGTATTTTAAGTATTCAATATAAGCTAAATGCTAGTTTTCCCTGATTCAGGCTCCTATGTGATTTATTTATCTGTGCTACATTAAATCTTTTGGGGAAGATATTATCTAATAACTTATAATGATAGTTGATGGCATGCTTTAAGGAAGTTTATAATCACAGAACCGTGGGACAAAATATTTATACACAATTTATCTCTTTTTGAGCTAATATTTACTGTGACTGATATTAATTGTTAGGGCGGAGAAGAGAGACAAGAGGTTTCAAGGGTGAATTAAGAAACATTAATGACTGGTCTCCAAAATCTCTGAGTATGTTAAATACAGGGATATTATATTTGTTGTATAACTTTCTATATATCTTTCATTATGATAACAACTTTGGGGGAATAAGCACTGTGATGTCATGGGAGGAGATAAGGGAGAAATCACCATAAAAATACAGCTCTTATATGAGAATACTAATGCTATTGAGGTGGATTGCAGACTTCAATAGTTTTTAATTTAATTTAATCTTTTAAATGCCTTTTCCAAGGGAAACCAGAAGACAGTTGAGGTAAATTGTAGATTGATTTTTAAAATTGAGGGAGGGCAGGTTACAGTGATATAGCAAAAGCGACTAGTTAGAGGCTGAGACATAATGGCTTCCAGGAAGGCACGGATGTGAAATTACTATTCAGTTCCAGTTTGATCTTTTGTTCCCTTAGGTTCCCTTAATGATAAAGTGGGAGAGACTGACCTTCTCACAAAAAGAGTGAATAGAACTTTCAACTATAAACCTCTAAGGTTCAATTTACAGTTGTGAAATATACCTTTCACTTCTGTGTATCGTGGCCTGCGTTTTAACTTTTCATCATCAATCTCAAGATGCTATTGAACTGGTCTTTATCGATCCATTCAAAAATAGCAGAAGACAACAAACGTACTCCAAACATTTCTCATTTGCTTCTACCCAAAAATTGACTCCCATGATTTTGCTGTCTTTGGGTTTGATATCAAGATGGGGCAATCATGGGTCCATAAACCAAAGCATGCTCTGAAGGAATAGAAAAGAGTAACATTGATAGATTAATAAGATGGTTAAAAAGAATCTCATGAAGAGGAACCAGAACGGTGAACACTATTTCTGACTCAGTTAGCCAGAATAATATTCATCTGCTTATTTGCAATCCCATCATTGAAGTTTTACACAATAAATTATGGCTGAACTACAGTATATAAGTCAAGTTCACACAACATTTTGGTGTTACATATTGTTTGCTAGGTTGTGGCTCAGTGTTTTGCCAAAACCCTTTAAGAGCAGCAAATGTAATTCTTTCCTTAGCTTTTTATCTCTAAAGCGTAAAAGAAAAAGACAAAATATCTGGTGTGCTCAAATCTTGCCGCATTTAATTATGCATCACACAAATGACAAAAAAAGAAGTTTGTGGCTTCAATTGCAGAATTGTCCCTATTATCTAAATGTTTTGACACATTCACAAAATACCCTGGTTGTCTCATAAGACTACTTTCATGTTGGGCTGGTTTAGGAATTACATTGAGATAATGTTGATACAGTATGTTTTGCAGCTTGCTATTCTTATCATTGGACTCATTTTATGTAGGCACCCAGACATGCTCTCAAAATTTCAGATATGCCTATCAGTCAACTCTCTTTTCCCCATTTTTTTTAGATTATCACATAATGCTCTCTTAATCTCTGATCAAAACTCAGCAGTTATGATTATTCTCCTTGCTTGTACATTTTTGTTTCAAGAAGCTAATAGCAATTGCACATAAGCTAAATATCAAACAAATCTATTTAAGAACACTCATGCTGCAGGAAGGATGTACAGGGCTCTGGGTCTATATTTTTATTGAAATTCCTCATATCCTTTAAGTACTTAATACTAGTTCTACTCATGTAAGTGGTTCTAATTAGAAGATTCTCCCCTTTTCTCTAGTCAGGTAATTCCTGTTCAGCAGGATCTCTTATACAGCTAATCAATGTTTTGAGAGAATTAGGGCAAAACATCTACTTTGTCTGAATCTGATGTCATACCCCATTTCTAGTCCTAAATATTTTTTTGCTAACATTCAGGGGGGAGAGCAGAGTTTGTTATGAGCTATTTGACTTTATCTAATTGGTCTACTAGCAAAAAGGAATGTTGTGGTTGCCTATTTCTATATATCTTTCTTACTAATGCATTGTCCCCTCACACTTTTTTGAGCTGCACAGCCAGCTGTCTCTTCATATCCTGCTGTAGCTCACAATGGCAACATAGCATTTTGCTAAAGAATGTACAATTTGGTAGAAGAGAAGTCAATCAAACTGCAAATTCTTGTCCATCAACAAATCAAGGCAGATTAGAATGGCTTTAGTAGACAGAGGGAACTTTCCTTGTGGTATTAGAATGTCATTCATCTCTTGTATAAATTAGACAACCCAACCAAACTCATTTTTCTTTTCTCCAGGAACAATTAGATGAATTCCACCCTTATTTGGCTGAACTTTTTTGGAGGAATTAGCTGACTAGAGAAAGGGGGAGAACCGTCTTCTAATTAGGAACACTTACATGAGTAGAACTAGTATTAAGTACTTAAAGGATATGAGGAATTTCAATAAAAAATATAGACCCAGAGCCCTGTACATTCTTCCTGCAGCAGGAGTGTTCTTAAATAGATTTGTTTGATATTTAGCTTATGTGCGATTGCTATTAACTGCTTGAAGCAGAACTCTATGAGCAAGAAAAATAATCATAACTGCTGAGTTTTGATCAGAGATAAAGAGAGCCTTATGTGATAATCTAAGAAAAATGGGAAAAGGAGTTGTGTGATCCACTGAGAATATTAATACCTTTCTTCCTTTGAGAAATGGCACAGACCCTCAAAGAAGCATGTGGTGGAAAGCTAATAAGCTGTTTTTACACTAGGCTGCAATCCCTAGCTCTGAAGTTTCAGCCGTTATTTTACAAACAAACAATGTAGAAAAGAGAAGTGATTGGGTTACATTTGACGTTTTTCTAAATCTGAAGACTCCCCTTCACTCCAATCTATATTGTGTTACTTTCTTTTTTTTATCCAGTTGTTGTTGCTTCTATTTTATTGTTCTCCCCTAAAAAATTCCTGATTTGAGCTTGGTACAATGACAACCCACCATCCATGCAAATAAATCTTGGAAAAATTTGTTCAAGGACACTGAGCCAGAATCTTATGGAAGGTACAAAAGATGATACAAGCAATCAAGATCTGTGTAATGCATCTTTCCATTAATCCATATTCCTGTAAACATTGGGCACATCATAGAAATATTAAATTCATCTTCCAATCAACAAGTTTGCTCAGGTCTTCATAAACAGTTGCTATACTGTGCTTTATTTGGACACATTATATTGTCAACATGGCACTTTATGTTGATTTTTCCCCTTGTTGTATATCCTGAACCAATCCCTTTGTTAGGTAACTATTTCATTTAGGTAAGACTTGGTGGCTTTTTAAATATCCTGCTCTAAAGAAAGCATTTCCATTTGAGCATTGGGATTATCCCATGAGTTGCATTTTAAAGGTAGCTTGTAGCACTTGAATAAATAAACAATGGTTATTTAGAAATAGATTATGCACATTGAGAATATATGGAATAAATTGACTTGTCAAACATCCTGGCATCTGTAATCTCTTCAGCAATAAAGCCTAGTTGGATAGTTTATATATGAAAAAAAAATCCAAGAACAGAGAAAAATAGGAAAGATGGGCATTAGAGAACAATTTACTGCAAAAGATAGTAATGTTCTTTATTTGGGGATAAAAAAGTGATAAAATTACATTGTACACCAACCAGACTCCCTCTCTGAAAAAGATGGGTGGTTAACAAATATGAAATATAATAAATAAACTAATACATAAAATAGAAGTTCCATACTTCAAGGTTAAAGGAATTTTTTTAGAAAAAAATATAGCCCTGATTAGGTTTATGTTAACTGTTGAACCATTCCAAATTGCAAAAACAAGAAATGAGGTCACATTCTACACAATTAAACCTGGGGATGGAAAAAATAATAATTCCTCAAGTTTCTACATGTTAATTTTGAAATGTGTATCCTTGGAAGAAGAAGAACCAAATGAGGCTAGTCTTTCAGCAGAGCCATTCTCTCTCCCACCTATTTGTCTGTGTTAAGGTACCACATGATAGAACTGCACATTCTGACTTCAGTGAGCAAGCAAAAAGGAAGGTTGGTGGCAGGAGGAAGAAACAAGATAGAGGACAATGAAACTAAAATCTGTATGTTTTGAAGAATTGTGTGTTCAGCTGTGGTAGAGTGAAAGGATAAATTCTTGAATAGGTGCTGATTGGAAGGGGTAAAACTTTAGAACTGCTGGTTAAAATTGTGATTCCTGACTAAGCAGTGACTGTAATATATAAATAGAAAATACTCTAGCCAATTTCTAGAATAAGTGATCATGGTACCACAAGATTCTTCAACCATCATAAATGTGCGCAAATTGCCAAGCATCCAAATTGTGATAGCAGAGGTGTGATTATTGTAATTTTGAGGGAAGGTCATACTTTTTCCAAAGCTGTCATAGCTTTGAACCTGGTTAAATCAACACTCATAAGTTGAGGCCTACCTGTACAAATAAAGAAAGGAAAGACAATTTGCTGTAGTAGTTCTAGGCTAGAAATCTGTGAATTCTAGTCCTGTCTGAGGCATGAAATCCAGATGGGTGACTTTGGCCAGTCACCATCTCTTAGCCTAGTTCATCTTACAGGGTAATTGTCAGGGAAATGGGAAGAGGAAGGGATGTTGTATTAGATATGTTCTTAAGTTACTTATAAAAATAATGAAGGCAGGATTTTAAAAAAATTTTTAAAAAAAGTTTGTTTATAGTGATGCTTGAAAAATAAATGCAAATTTAAATAGAGAGCAGTTACCTCTTGTTGATAGACTTTCTAGATTGATCATATCAAAGAAAAAGAAAGAAACAAAGAAAGCAACTCTCTGTAAGGGAGAGAGTAAACCAAAGGGAAAATAGTAACTACTGAAAGTTAAAGATAAAATATATTTTGCATTATAATTCAGACATAGGTTTCAATTGGAGGAGGAGGAGGAGGAGGAGCTGAAAAAAAGATAGGCCACTCAGTCTCTGAAGGACAGAGAAAATACAGCAAGAAGACAGAGAGAAATATTGTTATACATAATGATTCATCACTATGAGGAATAGAAGCAAATGTATAATGACAATACTGATTGGGTCATGAAGGATTTTGTCTGCCAGGAACAAGAGATGAGGGATGTGACAAAGTAAGTTCTTGGCCTTACTAAGTACACGAATAGAGAGAACACTAATTCTGCTAATCCATGCAAGGACATGACATTGCAAACCACCATGATGTAGATGTATCACTGTTGATTTTGAAGTTCTAGGAATGAAGCTCAAGTCAATGGGCTTTCAAGTGATGATTTCATCCATATTTCCAGTCTATAGAAGAAGCTTGAAAGGGGAAAGAATATTACAAGATATGAATGCCCATTCATGTCTTGAAAGTGCTGAAATGCAAAGTGCTGACAGCAAATATTTGGTTTCTGGGATCTTAATTTGAGTTAGACGATGCATTGTTTATGTGAGATGAATTGCACCTCAAAAGGCTTGCAAATCTTTCTTTGGCTAAAGCATGGCAGGAATTTATCAGGAATTTAAACTTAATATTTTGTGGATTGGAAATGAAAATCCTAAAATCAGGAGCTCAGATAAAGGCTTGTGGGTTAGAAAAGGATGTAAAAAGGCTGCTCTGATGGTATCCGTCAATGTCAGATAGTGCCACCAAGTCTGATATTTTATCAAGTATTCTGCAATATTTTAAATATTAACTTTAATGCAGAAGTCTGGAATATTTAGCAAATTTGTATATTACACAAAACTGGAAGGGAGAAAGAAAAAGATAGCAAGGTAGAGAGTCACAGAATGAAATGTAATAGATGTCAATGTAAAATTCTTCACTTGTGAGAAAAAATCCCCAAGTGTACAAGTATAGAATTAAAATCTAATTTGGAATTTAAGATGTATGAAAAAAAGTTGGGAACTACAGTGTAGTAAATCACAAGATGCATATAAATCAGGAATCTAGCATATTTGCTAAAAAGAGACATGCAATTTTGGAGAATATATTCTGTATTGGTGAAACCACTGCCTCACAAAAACCTTGTCACAGCCTTAGCACTCAATTTTTTCAAAGATTTAAGAAAGTTCAACAAGTACGGAGAAGGGCAAGGAGGATACCTGAGGAGTTGAAACTAGGTGTTATGAAGAAAGACTAAGACAGTTGTGTATTGTTGGCCTTGAGAAGAGACAACTGAGAAGTGACATGATTACATTTCAAAAGTATCTGAAGGAGCAGCATAAAAAAGATAGATACAATTTCTTCTCTGAAGTTCTAGGTAACCGAATAATGGTCATACAGAAAGACAACCTTCCTAAGAGTAAGAGCAATTTGACAATGAATGAGTTTTTCAAGAGGGATGTTCAAGCAGATGCTGAAGAGCTATATTTCAGGAGGACTTTAATTGGGATTCCTGTCCTTAGGCAGGACTAAATTGCCCTTCTAACCTTGTGATTCCATGAAACATTCTCTAAAGATATGTGTCTCCAATGGCAAACAAAGGAACGAACTTAAGTAGCTGCTTTTCAGCTAATTGTTCTGACATCGAGATGTTTGCATTCTTGTGTTCCAGTGCAGCTTTGAATTGGTGAAATACGTTTTTCTCCCTTACCTTTTCTCTAGTTCCCCATAATCTTCTGCGCTCTAAATGATGGATACAGTTGGTGTTGGGGCAGGAAGCTTAATTTGTATTCCAACCATAGCCTTCCTGCCAAACAATCCTCCAGCTCTATTTACCATGACGCAGCATGCATACACTAAGTACTCGCCTGAAGAAGGAAAGACATTCATAAGGCTTAATTAATAGGAAATGGAGGATTAAATACATCCTGCTTCTTTTCTTTTATTCTTTCTTCTCTGGGGTTTCTTTCTGCATATCAGAAGTTTCCGTGTTTCTGTTTCTCACTCTTCTTCCCCACTGCTTAAAGACATTACAACTCTGTTTCTCCCACTCTATGTGTATGTGTATGTAGAACTGGAAGGCGAAGCTTGGTTCGTTGAGTATGTAAAGTCCTCTGGTTTTTCTGCAGTGATGTTAATTAAGAATCCTGCTGTAGTTCTAAAGGATACTTTATAGTATGCCTAAACCTCCATGAGAGTGAACATTTCCTACTTAGAGTGAGATTCAACAAAATACGCCAGTATTGTTCTTTTGATTTAATGGGTAATAGGTACCAAAGAAAAGATGGAGAGTTTTGTTAATGCACATTTACACTTGTATATACAGTATGCTAAACAGAAACATACACAGGTACACTGACACTCAAATATACAGTATACTAAAATATATACAGTATACTAAACATAGAAAGATACACAGGTACACTGACACTCAAATATTGTGAGGTGAGAAAGATCACATCCACACATGAACTTCCAATTAAGCTGATTTATTATTAATCATGTCTTTGCACAGGAATCTAGTCAATTGACAGTTAGCTCTATTTTGGCACTAGATAAAGGTTAACAAAACTCAAGACAGATTGGACTAAGGCTGTTTGTGCCAATGTAAAGACTCCAAGCTGATTTCTCTTTTGACTCCACTCCCAGGCTTTACTGTTCTCCTTCTCCTACAAATATACATCCATCCTAAGTCTGCATGTAATAGAGATAGAGAGAACGGAAATTCTAGCTCTATGTTTGAAGGCTTGTAGGACAATTTTATTCAATTCCCAGAAATATTGTTGTGCTCAGTGTGGCTCACACTGAGACTAGAAAATTAGGATTATTTTACAGCATTGTACATTGTTTTGTTTGTGACTGCAGTAGACAAGCAGGATGAAATATAATCAAGCAAAATCTCTAATAGCTTCACCTAATTACACAGTTGTACAATATCAAAGTCACTTAAATTTCAAAAGATCTCTAGTTCAGGAGATTATGTGGTGTAATCTAATTTGAAACATGGCAGTTTGCATTTCCTCGTTCTTATTGTCTTAAAAGAAGATTAAAATAATGGGAAATTTAATTCATTCACATAACAACAATAAAAAGTCCTCTGCAAAAGCAACTAAAATGGAGTAAATATCTGACTAAACAATCTGAACTACTATTAAATGCTAATGGGTTTGCAGTTTACAGCAAAGTTCTCTCTAACCACATTATATTTGAAATAAAAGCCTGAGAAAAAAAAAGGTTGATTAAAAGTTCAACATTGGTTTTGTATTAGATACATTCTGGGATAAGGATGAAAAGGACTGGAGAGGAAAGAAAACCAGTGAAATCCACAAAAGAAACAGAACAGTAATGGAGCGAGGGAGGGAGGAAGGCACAGGTGAAATTCAGCAGGTTCTAGCAGGTTCACTAGAATCAGTAGTACATTTTCTAAGCAGTTCAGAGAACCAGTTGTTAGAAGAAATCTCCTTTTGTTTTTTTCCACTTTACAAGGTTAATCCTGTCAAGAAGGCAGGAAAAAAACATTCTGGTGGTGTTTCTAGCCTAATCTTTATTGCCCTGCTTACAGAAACTGCCCACCCAG